>JABFFG010000201.1:0-28110 GCA_013623685.1 Fusarium transvaalense
GCCTTAAAGAAATACCTTATATCTCTTAACTATACTACTTAAATAGCTTACTTAAGATACTCCTTCTTACTAACCCTCTCACAGAGTTCCTCCAAAACACCAGCCAACCACACATAATCCTCCATCCCTAGATACACCTGCGCGCTCGTCCTGATCCAGAACCTATCCCCATTTAAGAACAGCGACACGAACGTCCTGTGGTCGTTAATAAGCGTATTCAAAATCCACTGGAACGCAATCTGCGTTTCCTCCTTCGGAACAACAACCTCACCCTCCTTTCCCTCCCTAGCACTCCAAATAGGCAAGGCAATATTCGCCATACCGCAGTTCCTCATCGTTCCAGTGCTGTTCTCCATGAATGTAGTACCCAGCTTCTCAGCGATGAGTTCACTACCTTTTTTGTTCAAGTCCCAGAGATACTCCAGGATCGCATCTTCACCACCGACTTCCTCACGCCATTTGATAGCGTCTTTGACACATAGATAAGGCGAGTTATCCAGCGTGCCGACGAATTCAAAATTGGATACGAAGCGGGACTTGGTGCTGGGAGGTAGAGGAGTGGTGCGCTGTACCAGCTTGGGCATGTAGCCGTGGCTGGTTGCCAGTGTTGTCGGGAGGAGTTCCTGGTTGCGAAGGGGTACGTAAAAGACGGCGCAGCCACGAGGAACGTGAAGCCATTTGTGGCAGTTTGACACAAAGAAATCGGGATCGGCAGCTGCGAGGTCAAGCTTGACCATTCCGATTCCCTGCGCGCCGTCGACCATGCTCAGAATGTTGTGCTTGCGACACGTCTTGATCATTTCCTCCCACGGAAAGACGACGCCTGGTCGAGAAGACACGACGTCAAACACACAAATCCTAGCACGTTTCCCCTCATCTTCAATCTTCTTGACAGTATCCTCAAACCTCTTGATAATCTCATCATCATTGATAGGATACTCAAGCTCGACTTCACGATGAGTAACGTTCCCGTTGTAGTAATCCACAAGATAGTCGGCGACTTTACCACAGGCTTCGTAGATGGTTGAAAAGCTAATGATGACATCTTTGCCGTCTTCATTCCATTTCAGGTTGCGAAAGACAGTGTTTACACCTGTGGTGGCGTTGGCAACGAATACGACTGTGTCGAGGGGAGCGTTGATGAGTTTTGCGACAGCAGCGCGACTTTCGTCGAGGAGTTTGGGATATTCATATCGAATGAACGGATCAGGACGAGACTCGCTAACGACTGTTAGAAGCTTTCATGTATTGTACTTGAATGTATAGACTTACCTTGCATCCTGATACTCGCGGAACTTCGTCTGGATAGCTTTGGGATAAGTACCAAAAGACCCTGGACAAACATCAGTTCATACTCCAAGTCATCCAATCAGACAGTTTACATACCATGGTTCATGTTCCTCCATTGCGGATCAAGCAAGAAATCCTTCTTCATCGAGCTTCCAAAGACGGAAGTGCCAGGCTTGCCCCGCACAGGAAGCTCTTGAGGATGATCTTTGCCAATGGAACCCATGATGATGATGAGATATAACAAATTGATGTGATGATCCAAACACTTCTTCTGCTTCTTTGAATGTCTTTTATAGATTTCTTCTCCAGCCAAGTCTTAGCTTTCTATGAGTCAAATGATACTGATAGCTGAGTACAACCTCGTGTACCCCACACCCTCAACGTCAACAACGCCCTTGATTTAGTTCTCAGCTCCATTAACTCGAGTCTAAATCAAGATGGCGGGCCGTAGGTACCCGCAAGTGACCGTGTGGGGTACTGCTTTCCAGTAAGTGATAAGAGTCATTGATGCTACCTCAATGTAATTGCAGTCAACATACCTCAAGCTGAAAGAGGATCTTCAATCAAGAGTCACAGACAAACACCCGATCGCGGAGGATGACAAATACAAATCTTTGAGCAAAGAGATGCCAAATTTCATTCAATTGATGCACCAAGTAGCAAGTATACTACTTTGTTCCCTGAAATCGCCATATCCCAAACGCCCTACCATGAATGCTCCAGAGTTCTAAGCTCCGATGTCCTCGCCCACCGGCGATTGTTAGTATGTATCTTTGTGATTGTTTGTCATCCGTCATAAAAGAAACTCCGATGTATGTGTTCATAGCCTTTGAACCTTGGCTGTATCCGACTCATCTAACGCTAGACTCCCTCGTTTCTCAACCTCGACGATGACCGTGTTTGCACGCCTCTTTGCGGAGGAAGGACAAAGTCCCGGGCCATCACCTCATGCACCTGACCATGCTTCAGCATCGACAAAGCCGCGAGCGTATCCGACTCTGCCTGGCACAAGCCGGGCTTCATAACTAAGCTGTAAGAGTCTTGGGGACTGCAATACAGCCCAAGGGACCTTTCTGGTGGAAACCCAGTCATGAAAGGTGTGGGAGACTCTTCCAGACCCATTGACGATCTTTGACTGCGCGTAACACGTCTACTCGTGTTGTGAGAGACTTGTGACAGTGGTCCTGGGTGAGGCGCGGCCACAGGTGAAACAGGTTGCAGCTGCGCGTTCATGTAGTACTTTGGAGGAGTCTCACAATGCGGTGGCTCCATTGGTTCCAAACGTTCGAAAGGCGGACTGTTATGAGGACTTGGTGGTTGCGGGTTCAATGGAGGTAATCGGAGCGAGCCCTCAGTGTCTTCTGCCACCGCCGTCGCTGCTTTCTGACTTGATTGACGCCTACCAACTGAGGGTAGTTCGACTTCTTCACCATCAATCCTTCTGCGTTTTCGAACTCGTCCTTTGACTGAATCAATAATCGAGCTCTCTTTGAGGAATCTTTCAGGCCTCAAGATATGGCTGAAGGGTATTTCAGGTTCCTCAACCTTGGGGGGTTCAACAGTTTCGGCACTACGAAGCGTTCGACCATGGTTGGGATTTAATGTCGATGGAGGCTTCTTAGACTTTTCCAAAGCACCTGGTGCAGACTTGCGAGACCGTCTAGCCCTCTTTTGGACTGCGACCGGCTTGCTTGGGATTTCCGATGGTTCAGCAGGAGCTGGGGGAGTCTCGGTTGGCGCTGCGATGATGGCTGGTGTCACTATCTCTCTAGCCTCAAGAGGATCATGCCCTGTTATTCTGTGTAGATCCTTCATTATCCTGGGAACCCAATAGGCTCCTGCGGCCTTTGTATCGCGTAGAGCTACTGGATAGGCTGCGACCGGACGTTTAGCATCCGTCTTTTCGCCTTCCTCGCCCACGCCACTTGACTCGCGTTTCTTCTTGAGTTTGGGAGGATCAGGTGTTTGCCATAACTTGGGTATCTTTTCTTGCAAGTCAGATACCCAGGCGTCACAATCCCATTCGACCCAATAATCGATAACGTCGCCCCAAGAACTCTCGGGAGGTTTGGTGTAGTTGACAAAGACAACCTTTCCACCCTTTGCATGGACTGCTTTCGCAAATTCCCTGACCATGACTTTCAAGCCGTGAACTCGTAAGCTGGTGCCGAGAATGAGAAGCAAGTCTGGGCATAGAGCCAAGTCATGCGTGACAATTGGACTGATCAAGTGCGCACTGGGATGTTCTTCACCGTAGAGCACAATATCAGGTCTCAACTTGCCAACACCCAAAGCTCGTTTTCCACGTTCTTCACGAGCGACAGTAGCGCCGACGCAATGGGGACATTCAGGTTGTTGCCCTGACATTGTCTCCAGCTGGCGTCCATCGTCGTCCCAGGAGCATACACGGCCACAGAGGAAACACCGGAGAAGCTCCAATGAGCCGTGGAGGAAAACACATTCCACGCCCGACTTTGGAAGGTCACGACGGAGGTTCTGCACTGCAGTTCTGGCATCTTCGGGTACGCCCTGGTCAGATTCAGTTTGGGAAGCTACAACGATATCCGTCCTCGATTGGCTCGGTTGTGATTGTTGGCTAGCCTCATTGTCCGATGATTGCTGTGATTTGTCCGAGTTTGCTTCAGTCATGGCATTAACCTCGTCAACCATTCTGTTGAGTTGGTTCAGATTCGCGGTTGACTTTCGAGAAAACCGGCCACGACTACCAGGTCCATCGGCGAGACATGTTGAGAGACCAACCTTTTCCTCAATCTGATCAATATTTTGAGTATAGCAACGGACAAGCTTTCCCCGGTCTCTTAGATGGCTGATAAATCGATGTGAGCTCGTAGGTTCCACGTCTCTGACTTTTTGACGCAGAGTCGTTGCAAATGTGTAAAACACGGATGTTCGCAAAGGGTCCGCCCATATTGATGCGTCAAACATGTCCTTTCCCTTCATGTTGGGAAGCGTATTCTTGCCTGAGCCAAGATTTGTCTGTGATAAGCTGGGTGGCATGGAAGGCGGGGTGTCGTCAACCTCGGAGGGTGATGTGCTGCTACGACTACCTGGTCCATCTTCTGTCGACGCGTGGGATGAGAATGGCTCAAACAGAACTGGAGGAGGCGATGACAAAGGCGATGAACTGGGCGGGATTTCTGAATCGTTCAAGTGACTCCGTCGCGCTCTTCTGAAAGCAGAGGGTGGTGTAATGCGAAAATCTTCAGGCGGAGGCGACGATAGCGGAGAAGTTGGGGGTTGAGCTACAGCTATAGTTGAGCGTGTCGTCCTCGGATTTATCAACGGCACTGCGTCTGGGTCGTCTGGTTGTTCTTCGTCTTCAGGGTCACCCTCGACCTGGATCGTGTCCGCGACCTTTTCTTCTACCGGCTCGGGGTCTTCCAGTAGAACTTCTATTTCGTCCTTTGTTTCACCCGAGTCGTCTTCAAGTTTGGGAGACTCATCGCGCAGCAATTTTCTTCTCTTGGGTGCTGGGCGAGTGTCCGAGTCGGATGGTTTGTCGTCGGTAGTGTTTTCGAGCAGACGCGCCTGCTGTGTTGCCGCGTCGAGTTGTGCACTGATTAACGAGTAAAGACCGTTCTCGGAACGGAAATCCTAGACCAATTAGCTACCATGCCGACATTTGCGTACATTACGAGCTTCTCCGTAACGCATGGGAGCAAGCGCTGGAGTGCTCCTCAGAAAAGCTCACAGGAATGCCCGAATTCGTGCTGATACCAGCACCAGTCACGACTATAACTTTGCGCGCTTTTAGTAGTCCATTGGCAATATCCTTCAATTCGTCCTGGGACTCGGGAGAGACGTGGGTGGTCGGCATTGTTGAATAAATCGAGTAGGGAAAGTCGGCCGCGTCGCGGTATTGTAGCGGGCGGGTGTAAGCCGCGATCGCGTGAAGCCGACTGCGATGTTGAGGAGCTTACGATACTGATAATTGTGTATAGGTTATTGTCATTGTGGTACAGGTATGTGTCGTCGTGAAGCGTAGAGGATGTTGAATGCGAGGTCGTTTGTGGTGTGAGGTTCAAGTTCACTCAACTTAGTAAGGTTGTGGCGGGCGAGAAGCGACTTGGATTTGGAGTCAAGACTCTGGAACCGGGGTCGCGAGCGGGAGGTCACGGCGCTGGGGAGTAAGTGATTTGACGGCCAACCGGTACAAGCAATAGTTGAAATGATAGAGACAAGTTCGTACCAGCTCTAGATAATATCCAACTTGTTAATATTGTCCTAAAATTGTCGTGCTTCAGAGAGAAGAGGAGCTTAATGACCAAAAACAATGAATGCATGAACGCGACTCGAGTCTGGACCTCCAAAATGCAAGTGCCCGCTCCTGTAATGGATGTGACCTACTCTGACGCGCTTTCTAGTGGCTGGGCTGAGAACTAAATTCTACAGCGCCTTACTGGGCTATAGATAGAGGACGAACCCGCCGAAAGGGAAGGGACGGGAGGAACAGACCGCTAAACTACCCGTTGAGGATGTTGACGCCCCACCTAACTGAGGCGACTTTAACCATCACCATCACCTTATCAATCGTTCTATCATTAGACTTGAACAAAGACACAGGATTTATAATTCAACACAATTATTCTATACTAGTGTTGTTGTACCAACAGCTCTAAGGTAATGTACATTGTAAAAAGACAAAAACACCTGCTATCCACTCAAATAGCCACCAACACGTCAAAAAGCTTCTGGAAATCAGATGGAACTCCCAGGCCTGTAATCGCGTCCCAACCCTTTGCTGCCGGCCAACCTCCAGGGCTATGACCTTTTTGGAAATCGCATGGTCTGCTTTCTCCCTCAGAAACGTCTTGAAGAACCGCCTGTACCTCTTCCGAGTAGAGAACCTCGTTGATCCAACCCAGCACATCCTTGCCCTTACGCACACGCGCATCATTGATGAGCGCAATCATGGCTGCGACTACAGGTGTACTCGCGCTGGTACCTCGAAGTGCAACTTGCTGTCCCTTGAGTCGAGTAACAAAGCTGGTAGCTGTGATGGAAATGTCGGGAACTCCTCGGTTGCTGGCATTGTAGTTACCGTCGAGGTGACCATCGAGGGTTTTGACGTAGTTTTGGACGGAAGAGTCTTGCCACTTCTCGCGGGGGAAGTACTGCGAGAAACCACCACCACTAAACTCGGCGCCTACGAAAGGCTCAGCTCCAGCTGCTACACCACCGATGCTTGTGACCCAAGGACAAGTTGCGGGAAAGACGGCCATGGTGACATCCTTGTTGCTACCGTCGTTGGTACGGCAAGATGAGTTACTTGATCCCTTTGCACCTCCATCGCCGGAAGCTGCCAGGATGGTTGTACCACGAGCTGTCAAAAGACCAAACATGGAGCAAACACGCTCAGCGTACTTGCGGGGAACCGAGACCTCGTTGTCGCCATAAGAGACAGAGAGCACATGGGGGACCTCATCGTCAGAGAGGTCAAGAAGGTAGTCAAGAAACTCGAGATAGGGTTCGTTGTCGTTGTACTCCGCAAGGACTTGTTCACCATCATCGTCCAGTGTAGGACCACGGCCGTCGGCAAGATAGTAGGTGATGTTGGTGGGGTAGCCAAGGGCCATGGCATACTGGACATCGAGAGCGGCCTCGTTTCCGGAATCGAAGAGATCCTGCGAGTTGTTGGCGCCGTTGATCAACTGAACCGAAAAGTTGTAGCCGGCTTCGTAGAGTGGCTTGGCATAAATTCGTAGAAAGTCCTGGGCGTCCTCGTAGTTGGCGTACTCTTCAAGGAAACCAGCAATACCAAAGCGGATCGGGGAGGTGCCGTTGTAGACAGGATAGCTAATGTTGAACTGTTCGCGAAGGCATTCGGGCTTGACAGCTCGGCCGCAAGGAATATTGGCACGCTTATCCAGCTGCAAGCTCTTAAGCATGTCTGGTGTAAAGTCCGGATCGAGGGTGGTAAGTTCTTTGGTAGGTCGCATAAAGTTGGCGATGGGATGGATGAAGCTGATAGACTCGGCCAGAGATTCCGGCACCGAATAATCTCTTGTTCGAAGAACGGGGTCCTGGTCCGCGAACTGGTAGAAGCCAATCTTGGCGTCGAGTAGATCCTGAGCATCTTCAACAGTGGTCTTGACATGAATCCAATCCTTGTCGGGCGTGGCCTTTGCCGCTACGCCTTTGCTCTTCAACCATGCCAGTACTTGGTCGACATCCTTTTCGTCTGGGGTTCGGAGAGCGAGGGCTTCCTTCTGGCTGAGGTGACGCTGGATGTACTGTCCAGATGTAGCGTCGCGTTTTCGGAGTCCGGTCTTTAGGTTCTGGATATCGGGCTGTCGCATAGCAATAGAGAGTCGCAAAACATGACTGGGATCAACAGCCTGGTTGATCTTTTCCCAGCCATTCGAAAGGACGGGGGTGTTTTCGACTTGTATGTTCTTGGCAGTACCAAGACCAGCCAGAGCCAATGTTGTGAAGAATATAGTTGATATCATATTTGCTGCTATACACAGACCAGTGTGCAACAAGAAGACAGAAGTATTAACAAAAGAAGCACCTTTTACGAATGCAAAATACCTCTCAGAGGTTTTGATTTGAATGAGAAAACAAAACTGTTGATTGTCAAGTCCTTGCTGGTGTTTCTTTCCTTGACCAACAGTAACACCTTGACAATTTAAACGAAACCAATGAATAGAGAGAGACAATATGATGAAAGGTCTTGTCAAAGCGCAGCGACCATCTCATGTTTATAATGTACCAAATGTTTTCTCTCTACTGTTGACTCCACAACCAACCTAAGGGGGATCATCTCTTGTCATGCCGTCATATTAACGGGGTTCAATGGCTAAAAATGGGCGGATCTGAAACTTTGCTCATTTTCGGGCAACAAAGCGGGTTCAATAAGGAAAGGGAGAAGCCCTTTTTTCTCGTGTTGATGGTTGCACATCACAATTAGACGGCATATCCGAGTCGCTGAAAAAGTATGGAAAAAAGTGGTGACTTTTTCTAACCGAGCAACAGAGAGTTTAATATGAGTCGCATAAAATGATTTCCGTCCAGTCGGATGTTCTTGAAAGAAAGTTTGTAGAGTTTTTCTTCATAGTGCTTGTCTAGGTCTTGTCTAGGTAATAAAAATGATGCTATTACTTGTTCGTGTAGTAAAGATGGGGGATATATTGAAAACGGATAAAACTCAATGCCTAACGCCATCGGTACTGACGCTGACTCCACTGTGAAAGCCTCACTTAGATGGACTGAAGGTGGAGTAAGAAATGAGCACGTGATAGATCACATGATCTTGGCATCGCTTTGCTTTAGGCCTCCAAAACTCTTGATGGATGGTCCGATCAACTCCCCGTAGTACGGATACAACGCCACAGTCTCTTGATGTGATGATTTGGTTCTCCACCAGACAATGACTTGTCTGTCTGCTACTGCTACGGAATAATCCATGTCGTACGTACTTGACTTCGGGCTTAATAGTCTCACAAACTCCGAACATTAAGAAATCCCACTTTCGATCGACGACCATTGTCAAACTTCAACAGAGACTACTGCAGTCATCCGCTTGAATTTCAGCTCAAAAGTACTTACAATACATGCAGTAAACCCTTGAAATCCTTGACGAGGCGAGGTGATTTCTCTCCTCCATCAACCAAGACTCAAAGACTCAATGAACTCGGCTCTTCTTCGCCCCTCACTAGGTAAACACTAACTCCCAACTGATCAGCATCTAGACCCTGTGATTTGTTCGCAAGTTCAAGAGTTCAATTGACTGGCACTTCAATCGTGCCGAGTCTCCTTAAGACCCGTTTGTGCGCAGTCAAAAAACCCACTCAACCAGCCCGAAATTCTCTCCACCACCTTGCAGGACTTGTTCCCACAGCCGATGGTCCGAAGGGGGACCATGACGACGACCCGAAAAGAACGCTACTGCAGTTTGAACAACAAAATCTTTAGTCCCGTGGGGGGTTCGCAATTGGTCAAAAGAATTCTGCATAAGCCCATACCGCAACTTATAGTACCAGTATACCTGCATCTCATGCGTGGGATTCCAACAGGTTCAGGTCCAATCAGGGTACTACTCGATCCATGATTCTCAGTTCCCCGGAGCTATTCACGGAGTCTCTTCAGCCCCGTCATACAGTACTCAACCGATGTGTCAATATCTAGGTAGAATGCCTCCGCTATTGACCCAATGAACGTGGATGCGATGCGGTACCAGCGGGGCTTGACTTGGGTTAACTCTTGAGAATAAATAATACTCAATCCTTTAAAAAGTTGGATCTAGTCTCATATTTTCACGTTTTCTTCCTCTCTTGATCCAGCTAGTTGTGCCTCTTGTGTGTCTGTTGCATACCTAGTTGTTCTCATAGTTCATTACATCAACCTCATACTTAGACCCTCAAGGGTTATACGTGACTCTTCAACATGACAGGCTCGGAACATCTCAATGTCTTCAAGGGCCCTGAATCTGTTCGCAACTACTTCGATCCTGAGCAGTCACCACCTCTGCCTCTTGTGGAAATCCCCGATAGCCTCAACCCATACCGTCAAGATGGCGTCCGCATCTATGCCAAGATGATGACTATGCATCCTGCCACCAATGTCAAGGTGATGCCAGGTTAGTCTATCAACGACAATCATCAGTGAACAAGAAGCTAAACTTTCTCCTGCAGCTATGAACTTGCTAGAGAACGGTGTCGAACCTGGCAAGACAAAGACTATCGTTGAGAGCAGTTCTGGTTCCACCGTCATCTCTATGGCCATGGTCGCCCGTGCTTTCCACGGTATCAACGATGTTCACGCCTATCTCAGCAACAAGACAAGTGAGACAAAGTTGCGTATGATGCAATTCTTTGGCCTCCAGGTGTAAGATGTCCACTGATGTGTTTACATGCGCATTGTTAGCTAACTGCTGAAAAGTACTCTGTTTGGGGGACCTGCTCAGCCCACACCTGTGGATGAGCGAGGTGGTATTAGATCCGCAGCTCGAAAAGACGCAGAGTCTGAATCGGTGTGCAGTCCTAATCAGTACATCAACGACGACGTGAGTTTCTCTGGTGTTTCATATGCACAAATACTAATAGTCTGTAGAACTGGAAGTCGCACGTACGATGGACTGGTCCTCAAATTTACCGTCAACTCCCAGAGATCAATGTGATTGCGGCTTCTATGGGAACATCTGGTAAGTTGGGATTTGTTAGCTGGTATACGGTAGACTTACTAACATCGCTTAGGAACCATGACTGGTCTAGGTACTTATTTCAAGGAGGTCAAGCCCTCTGTGTACAGAATTGCGTATGTTGCTCGAATTCCCAATGCCATCTAACAAATACTGACCTGGACAGTGTATGCACCAATGCGGGAGAGCGCGTCCCTGGACCTCGCGAGTACTCATTGATGAGCGAGGTTGAGTTCCCATACCTAGCTTCTCACGACGCACTGGAGGAAGTCGGCGCAACAGACTCCTATTCTCTTTCCTTGGACCTCACACGACAGGGCATTGTGTGTGGCCCTTCTTCAGGATTCACCCTGAAGGGTCTATTCCAACGTCTTGAGAAGCTGAAGCAGGAAGGAAAGCTTTCAGACCTTGCCGGACCTGATGGCGAGATTCACTGTGTTTTCATGTGTTGTGATCTTCCCTTCCAGTACTTGAATGAGTACTTTTCAAATCTGGGTCCTGAAAAGTTCAGCCCTCTTCGTAACGAGGTATGTAAAAATGGTACATGGAGACAAAACAGAACTAACAGGATACAGTCCTTGAGAAACGTTGATCTCTACCGTTACGACGATGCTTGGGAGCTCAACTCTCTAAGCGCCTTGTCCAGCTACTTCACCATTCACCCTCTAGGTACCCACGACACCGTTCTGTCTCTCGCAGACCAGATTGACAAGGCCCTCACTCCTTCACCCAACACTCAAATTCTCGATTTCCGACGCTCTTCTGACTACGACGCTTTCCACCTCCCCAACTCCGTCAACATTCCCCTCGATGCGCTGCGCAACGGACCCGACAGCGGCAGCCCGTTCTCCAATCCTGCTGATGAGTGCGCCATGCTTGAAGAGGTCTGGCTTGAGCTGGAGAGCCTGTTCAGCGTCAAGGATAAGAACGGCAACCGAAATGCCAGCGCCGAAGCACTCATGTCTATGTTCCGAGGAAAGAGAGTCTTGGCGCTCTGCTACGATGGTGACAGTTCTCGAGTTGCTAACAGTGTCCTTCGCGCCAAGGGCGTTGAAGCAGAGTGTATCCGCGGAGGCTACGGTGCTCTCGCCAAGTTGCAGATGCCCTGTAACGACACGTGCGAGGTTGTCTCCATCCCCGTTTCTGTCGAAGTCTAAACAAGGGGTGTGTCTCTTTCCACTGGTAGCTACAAGCTATAACATTATCTTTGCTTTACATTGGAATGCTTGAACCGGCCGGAAGTGCAGTGGGCGTCCGGGGCCGGCCGACATTATGCACATGTCGGATTTTGAACATGTCTGGAGTTTTCTTCTTATTTTATATTGATACGACTTATGACTTAAACACGAAAAAGTAGGATGAGATGGATTTCAACAGCATCTCAGGAGGGAAAGGCCCAAACCAGAAGTGCAGTGGGTTTCTGGGGTTTGGAGTCAATGGGAAGAATAAGGGATTTGGTACAGTAAACGAGTTTCTTTTAAAAAAACGAATTATTTAAATCTTTTTTCCATCAAATTACTAAGTATTGCCATTGAAGCCTCATGCTACAGAGCCGATGAAGTGAACACAGTTCTATCTGATGCACGTACAAAGTCCAACTGCATCATCCGTCTTGCCGAGACATTCTCGAATCCCTTTGGAAGAGTCCAAAGATATAGAAGCATTCCACGGGAGGACTCCGGACTGTACATTCCTCGGAAATGTCTTTTTGCCTGGTTGGAAGCCAATATTTAAACTTCTGATTGACGTGGATTTAGTCTGATTGCTAACAACTGACATGGCGATTCTAGGAATAGTATACTGAGGGAGGAATGTAAAGTGAAAGCTTCATCTATGTCGAGACATTAGAAAGACCCTGAAACATGGAAGTAAGATTTTTTTCTCTGTTGATCGACGATCGTTGATGTTGCTGGATCACTAGATGCTGTACAACATAAGCATGAGTATATACCCACCTCGAAGCCATCTATTAAAAGTGACGAAAGAGGCATCAAACATGTCAAGAAAAAACCGTAAACTCGAAGCACCGCCCGTTCAACACTTCCTCTACAAATTTGCTAGTACATCGTCGTAGAATCTGGACCGGGCTATGGGTAAAAGGCTATCAACAGATGGAATGCGGAGCGGCTAAACTGGATCAACTAACTAACCAAACCCTGAATACCACCAAAGCCAACGGTGTTTGCGATATGATCTATCTGTGCGTAGTAAAAAGGATCAACTCTGTGTTCATGTGACAAGTCTTGACGCCGCCGAACGAAGAAAAACTTGTACATGATTAAGCTTATACAGTTGTCTGTGTTTGTGCGAGACGCCTCTTGCGTGGTAATTAACAAGACATTAAGTAGTCAGTTGGTAGGCTGTAAGAAAGAAACAAGTTAACCTAGATAGATATGTAGTGACGAGAGTTAACGATCATCAAGTTTGGAGCTTCTGCAGGAACAGAAAACTTAAATAAGGGTACCTACTTGACGGTTTAACCTGCATATCGTTTCGTTTCGTTTCGCTCCCTGCAAGGAACGTTAAAAGAATGTCTTGGGAAGAATTCTTGGCGATGCATCGAGAAGGAAATCTGACAGGTCCATCATTTAAGCCTACATCTTTCAACATCCACAGTTTCTTACACTAGAACGTTATAAACGAGTCTAATAATTCTCATCTTTCCATTCCCTTTTCAGTGTTGTATTTCTTTTACTTTCACTGTCTAGACCAAATGCCTCCTTCACCCATAGCGTCGGAACCTCCATTATCCGCATTTCGACAAAAACTTGTCTCGAGGCGTCAACCTTTCTACCCATCCAAAGTGTTGGTAACCCTCATCATTTCACTTCGAAGTAATCCTTGTTTTTTTTTTCTTTTATTCCAGACTCAACGCTAGAAAAACAAGCACGACCCTTCTTTTTCAAACGAGGCTGTTCAAAGTTGTAAACACGAGACGAGACGAAAAAAAATAAAAGTAAAAATAAACCAAAAGCACAGCAGTATGACATAGACACACGCAAAAGACCCCTGATCATCCGGGCTGAGACTCGTCTCGTCTCGCCAAAGCCAGGGTCTCACTTTTTTCCAGTCCAAGCGGCAAACGAACCAACAACAGCTAACTTATAAGTCGATACCCGAAACAAATGGCGGCATTCACTTCTATATTAGATATCATGCGAACCCCAAACACCCCGCGATTCGCTGTACTTCAGTCCGAGCGGGCAATAATAGCAATATGTACAGTAAAAGTACCCTATTGGCATGTTTTCCTTCAATTCTAGACGCCCTGTAGAGTAGTAGCAAACAATTGTACATGTGGCGTCGTTGATTCACATCACACCCTTTTTATCCACGGCGCCTAAGACAAGTTTCTGGTTAGTCCAAAAGCTTACATCCTTCAGAAACCAGCTATTGGAATATTAGACTAGGGTGTATTAACTAAAACAAGTCTGTCTATGTGGAAGAAAGAAAAGAGAGGCCCCTGTGGATTCATATAAACTGTGAGGCTTACCCCGTCCGTCGATACTCGATAGACAAGAGAGTGAAGCGAAGCGGGTTGACAGTTTGTCTCACCTTTGATACATTCATTCCACTTTAACATTTTATCCATTCATTTATTTTACTTATTATATTTCTGACCTTCTTTCCATCTCAAGTCTCGAAACTTTTTCTCAAGACACCTTTCATTTCCTTTCCATATTCATTCCTTAAAAATGAAGTCCCTTCGAACCCATCGATCCAAGTCTCTCCCAAGCAACCAATCCCCCAAAAAGTCACTCCTTTCCAAAATCTCAAATCGTCTTTCTCTCAGCTCCAGAAGACGCTCCAACTCTGTTCGTCTATACGACGAGAGCGACAACGATGACACAATCCAAGTGATCCCTCAAGAGGTAAAAGACATCGATCTCTTGTCGCAAACCCCCTGACTCACAACGTGATACAGCTTCAACAACCACCCGTTCAATCACGCTTCGCACGCCGAGCCTCCCGTTTCTGGTCCGTGTCTTCAGCGAACCAATTCGAGGACGACTACTCTTCACCCCAGTCCCCAACCTATCCCGCGTACGGGGGCGCATATGTCCCACGCCATGCAGCGAGCGACTTCTCCAAGACGGCTACCAACCGTCTAACCATGATGGTAGAGGCCGACGAGACGACGCTCTGCTCATACAACTACCGCACCGACAGGAACACCAGAAGTTTCAGCATAACTGACAGCGAGCCTGACGTGGATCATCGCGAGCGGGCATTCAGAGCCTTGACTGCAAGACGCAGCAGTAACCTCTCAAGTCAGGCGAGCAACGAGAGCAACAACGACTACACTCTCTTCTTGGCCGACGCAACGACTAGCGTAGATGCTCGACATCGAAGATCAGCAGCTGCATGGGCTGAGCTTGAACAGAGGACAGCGGCAGCCCACAGAATCAGCGGCAATGATTATCTCATCCCTCGACAGAGCCGCGCACATAGCGCTTATCTGGGCTTGCCTGGCAGCCCCTACGACTCGTCAAGGCCTGCGAGCTCGGTGGCTATGAGTATCCATGACTATGTCAGGCCCGCGCAGACTGCTAGAGCTTGGTAGCGGGTGGCTTTCTGCAAGAAACAGCCAAGCTTTGAGATGTGAAATGACTGGGATTTTGGACGGGCGTTAAGGGAAGGCGTTGGTTGTATGCAATAGTAGACTGCAAATCTGGCTTGAGATTCAAGAATACGAAGCCTGGACTGCTTCAAACCACAACAGGCGTATCTGCGCTCACATATGATTCAAGTAAACCACATTCTTTGTTGAGCTGTCTGCAGTTTCTGCCATGATACCCAGAATGACCGAGCATCGTTGCGCGAAAGTGCCCAATCCTCATAAAACATGTGGTGAATGAAACAAGCTTGTTGAAGCGCCAATTCAATGGGATCCTGGTATTGACAAACAGCCACCGTCGTATATATACTGAACCAACAGCTCCAAAACGCCAATTTTCTCCGCGCGATTGCTCGTATCGCGGAATACATGGCATCTCGTGTCTTCATGCAAGAGAAACCCGCCTTCCCATTGCGCTCAAATCAGAAACCCCTGCCCAATGCACCGTAGTAAAACAGATCAGTCCGCAGACTGATGTAGACCAACAGGATATCCAAAGTATACCATGCTCCATCAGTCGACTCTAAGCCGCTGGCTGTTCTTGTAGCTAACCCAAAACGGGTTGTAAGCAAGACTCCAACAAGTCCACTGATCATGAACCATCATATTGTAGACAGATACTTCGCCGGTCTCTTTACCGGTTGAGATAACCCAAACATGACACTCGTCCATTATTCATACAGACAGAACACAACGCCACTTCATGACCGCATAACTCCGGCAACTGGCCTTCTTGACGGTATCAGGATCTCCTCATCGTCAGAGCTATCACCTGTCTCCGCGCTGGCTTGATCAAGCATTCTTTCAATATCCTCATCACGCAGTGTCTTTCTTGTCTTTCCGTTCCCTATGCCAATGCCACTTGGTAACGAGAGTGTCCCTCGTAGTTGGCTTCGCCCACCAATTGTACGCCTTCTGGGCATGGCTCTATGTTGCGGAGCATAATGTTGCTGTGGTGAATCCAAGTCCATTGGTGAACCGGGAGGTGGAGGCATGGCCGCCCTGCTATCATGGGGAGCTTTTCGGACCTGCTGAGGTTGACGTTGTGATGGCAATGGTTTCCTAGGCCCGGAAGGCAACGCGTGACGCGGAGCCTGAGGTCTGGCCATCCCAGCAGGCGCCGATGAGCTCGGGGGAGAGAAAGCATGCTTCAAGTTGGCCGAGTTTCCCGGACTGCTCATAAAGAGCAATGTCTCAATAGCATCTTGTTCCCTAACGTTTTGATGCGGTGACATGAGAACCGGGTCGGCTGTGACACGAAACTTGGGTCCATGCTGCAAGCTAGCTTGTTGCCCAGGTGTATGAGGCGAGTCGGAGTGTGAATGTGATAGCATACCAGGAGTTCGATGGGGATGAGAGTTACGACGCGGGTTCATGGGCGGTACTGGCAACGCACCGGGTCGAATAGGTGCTGGCGGCGCGAGCGATGGTTTGTGCCAGATGGTATCTGGTGGTGTGTATGACTTTCGTCGCTCAGTAGCTGATGCTTGTGGTAAAGGAGCTGAGGATGAAGGTGGCTTGCTCATGGGTATTCGAGGGCTCGCCGATGAGCCTTGCCGGCGATGTATGGTGGATGTACTTGAGACTGGAGAAGCAGCTTGCGAAGCCATATTCTCTACCTCTTCGAGTGAGTTTGACTGCCAGCCGTTATTGACCTTGACCATGGCGTAAGAAAGACGCGTCCGTAATTCGTTGGACAACTAAAGAGCGTGTTAGTGGGAATTCCACAGGCAGTCCGGGCATCTACTGGAGTAGAGACGCGGTCTTTTGAGGTCGCGCTTCACATACCTCTCCAATATGGCCACCTGCTGATGTCCTGCTTACAGCACTCGGTGTTCTTGTATGACCTTTGACGGGGGATTGGCTTTCTGTCCGGCTTTTAACCTCACCGTCGGCCATGCGTTTCCGTGTATTCGAGTAAATTGTACCGATTCTATCCTGGGCAGCAGCAATCTCGGAGAGCTGTAATAACTGGCTGTCCTGGCTAGACGGACCAGGTGCACAGTTACTGGCGTCGCTCGCTGGAGGCGTGAATGCGGGATCTGTCGAAGTGGTTATGGTGGTATCCTGCGAGCCAGTATTCGAGAAAGGATGGCTCCTTGTAGAACCATCGTCGCGGTCGGTAGAAGGCTTGCGCTGCATTTTGGCGATAGCAGCTGCAACGACTGCATGTGCTGTTGTGGTTCTGGCTGTTGAATTAACAGCAGCACCGTCGACAGGCGCAGCAGCAGCAGTAGTACTAGTTGGCGTTATCGACGCAATCGGGTGGGAGGCTCGCGAGAGCGCGTCGGCCGGGGGTGGCAGTGGTACCGCGGTTGGATCCCCACCTTGTCGCGCTTCGGTTGCTGTCGCTATTGCTGTCACTGTCTCAGTGACAGTCTTGAACGGTGGAGGAGGCGCGATACGGTTGTCGTTCAGCGCAATTTCATGCAACGGTTGGTTTGGACTCATGACGGTCAAAAGAAACCCTCAAAAGAGGAGTTGCGAGAGTTGTTAGGGTGAAGTTCGAGTCGCCCAGAGAGAGAGAGGTGGACCACAATTGGAGGGATTCCAGAACGTATAAGCCTCCGCTGTACAGGTGAACCCTCACTTTTAGGCGCTGTAGACCGACAACTGAAGTGGAGGGTACACGTTAGAGGCCCCAGAACGAAGGGTCTAGGGTCTACCTAACGTTAGAAGATGGAAACCGCGCGGCGGGAAACCCGGACTATCAAGGGAGCTAAAGACGGACAGAAATAAGGGAAATAATCAGGGTTTGGCTGTTTTGATAAGTGATGATATTTATTTATTGTTTTCTTGTTTATTTGTGGTTGTCCTTCATTACCATGACCGAGGATAAAATATGGACGACTGGATGAATGATAGGCCATCCACGTAAAGGCAATTTAATTTGAGGAAGCCACAAGGGGTATTCGTACATAGCCAAGTGCACGAATGCTCAAGACATGATCATTAAGTAAAGCTACACTTGTAGTTGATCTAGTTTGTGGGAAAGCAATATACAAATTATACGCGATCTGATACGCGACTTGAACTTTGATTTGGTCAGTGCCAAAATACCCTTGGAGTGTGCGCTTGCATCAAGACCCGAGACCCAACAGGACGTTCTGTGCTCACAAGGTTGCCCGAGCCAAAGTCCGCTAAAGACACACTAAAGCTTTAGTGGCTGCAGGGTGGTCCCGAGGCCATTTACAGGGTGCTTATCCGCTGTAGGTTTAATTGAGTTGTTGCCCGTACAGCGGATACTCTCGATTCTCCTGGTGATACCATCAACAAGATACAAGCTGTCTAGGCCGCATGAACACTTCCACCGTTGCCTTGGAATAATCGCAGTAATACTGATTACATGTGAGTAACACACTCCTTCCGTTGAGGTGCAGATATACCCTGGTCATGATCTGAGATGCCAATAAAGCACTCACTCTCCGGTCATGCAGCTCGAAAATATAAAAAAGCCGCGTGGCGTTGCAAGGTTTTGTGAGGACTTTTGCAAGATACAAATAGATAAACTTGCACAACACGCGTAGGCATCAGAATAAAGACACGTTACAGTAATTTGACTGCCTAGAATGATATGAAATGTTGCAGAAAATCATCATTATAAATCATCTCTCACCAAAACATTTAATGAATGAGTGCGACAACAATGACTCCACCCCTGTAACCCCAAATTCATTTTCCCCCTCCTTCCGTGGATCATGGGTGACAACCAGACCCATGACACGCTTGGGCCAGAAAAGCGTTTATGACGCGAGATCACGTGGGGTCCAGATCGAGTAAACATCAGTGGAGATTGATAAGACAAGGATCACCTAGGTCAAGGACGTCAAATTGATGGAACTAAAGACTTGTTTTCGTCGTGTGATTAGAGACTCTCGTAGTGGCTGCACGCAATTCTTGGTCTGTTCTATTCATGATGCTCATAATACAGTCTATTCCGCTTAAACAACTAATCATCAGCTCCATCATGATTGCCAAAACTGTATTCACGCTTCAACATTAGCTGTGGATAGCTTACCCACAAGCTGGCTCATCATCTCCAGCATGTCCATAGACACCTCCGTCCAGAATCACTCCCTCGTTGTTATCAAGGTCATGTTGAACACGTTGCCATCCCTTCTTCCTTCGCGCTTCTCTTCCCTCAACTTCAGCACCCTTGCCCTTGGCATCAAAGACAGGCTTAATTAGAGATCCAAGCAGAGGATTTCCGCTGAAAGCCCCACCGTTTCTTCCACGACCCTTATTCGCGGATGTATCCCCCAGAGTGCCATCATTAACCTCATTATCAACAATCTCGTCTTCTGACTCAGGTGTAACTGGCCGCTCGACGGCTGCCATCCTGCGAACAACCTTGCCTCCCACCACGTCAATGCTCACAACTTGTTTTCGTTTCTCGTAGTCTGGTCGTGCATTCCATTCCATTTCTCGAAGGACCTTTTGTTGCCTCTTCAATTCTCGTGCTCGCTCTTCAGGAGTTGCCCACATGCTACCTGTTCCTGTGAGTGCTCCACCAACATCAAAGTCGGCTGCCTCATCACGGACGGTAGTTCGCTTGGCGTTTTGTGCTTGGAAGTTGAGAAGCTTGTCACGATGAGCGCGGGCCTTGGCTTCAGCTTCACTAAGTGAGGGACCATCATTGCCACGTGGTTGAGTAAACGGTGCTGGTGTCTTGGCTACATCAGCACGACGATTGGCATCCCTGTTGGCAGCCTGTCGTTCACGTCCTCGCTCATCTTTGAGTTCTCGTACCATCGCTTGAACGTCATCTGATGTGAGAAGAGGAGTGCCACAGAAGGTGCAAGGTCCTAAACCCTCTTTCATGCATATGACCTTGCCACAAGAGAGACAGTTGGGTGCTGCACCCTGAAGAGGATGCCTCGTAGCGACACAGTTACATTTTCTGGCCTTGGAGTTATCCAGTGTAGGATTCGTCGAGATTTCAAGCGCTCGAATAGCTGCGTCGAGGTCAGAAATGGCAGTTGACGCTCCAGCCATGGGCAAGCCTCCTGCTATGGATATCTTGGTGGTTGTAGCTGGCTTTGGTGTAGAACTGCGCGAGGTGGGAGTTGACTTTGCCTTTGACTTGGGTGGTCCTTCTCCAAGTAGGTAGCCAGCTGAGGCATGTTGTTTAGGAGGAGGCTTTGCGGCAGGCTTCGGGTCGGGTTTGGGTGTCGTCGATCGTGAGGCATTGTTACTGCTGGGTGCGCTCGACCTTTGAGGAATGTAGTCAAGACTCAGATCCTTCTTACTGTATGTTGTACCTGCGGGCGCAGCATATTCGCCCACTTGTCTGGCTTGAGGTGTATGGATATTTGCCTTTTTCTTTTTGGGTTGCCGTTTTGTCTTGGGTACAGCGTCGATATTTTGGGACTCGGGTTCAGGCGGTGCAGCGGCGTTGGAGTATGAAGAGCTACCAGGTGCTGACGTTTGTCTCCGAGAGTTGAATGACGATATAAACTCGATCGCTTGGGGGGAGTCTCCTAGTAGATTTCCAAAATGATCTGCCGCTTCAGCTGTGGATAGAGTCGAGGCGTAATCGAGGACCTGCTTGAGCTCTTCGTCAGGAAGCGGTAACAGCTGCGAGAGCTGTGCAATAGACATGGCGCGTGACTTTAGATTGAAATGAAGTATCTTGTTTGTTTCCGATTGTTTCCTGAGCTTAGATATTGCTTCCCCGGGGTTTCGAGGTTTGAAAAAGTCGAAAATGAATTGTTGACGTCGTTGAAGGAGAGAGCTTGGAGCTCCCCCACCAGAACGTCTTAGCCCCTCCAAAATCGACAAACATTCTGTTGCTGACTCACTCGCCGAAATTCGACCTGCACCCCATATTCCTTCTCATTGCGGTGACTTTCTGAAGAAAAGACTTGGCGTTTCATCGGTAGATTATTTAGAACGGTTATTATCGAAGATGTGTCAATTGAAGGATCCACTGTTGGCTACATCATGAAGGGACCCTGTATATGATCTGTATCTGGGTACCTTGTGCAAAGAGAATTGACTGGTATGGCCCTCGGGTCATGTTCCCGTGCTCCGTACATGTGCATCTAGTAACTGCAAGCAAGTCGAAATCTTTCCGAAATATGCCGTACTTATAATGGTCAACTGTCTGAACCGTCATATAGTACTCGTGATATTTGAGTGCAGGGTTGGTACTCCGTAGCTGCCGGGTGAATGGATAAGTGAATGATACTGAAGCGAGCCAACCAGGAAAGCAACAGCACAGTTACTGTGTCTTGTTCTCCACTAGATCGCGAAATAAGATCAAGATAAATCCACTAGAATACCATGAACAAGCCGTTGAACAGCGCTTGCAGTAGTGGTTGGTTGGCTATGGCTATTTTGGGGGTTGTGAT
Source organism: Fusarium transvaalense (assembly GCA_013623685.1). Lineage (NCBI taxonomy): Eukaryota > Fungi > Ascomycota > Sordariomycetes > Hypocreales > Nectriaceae > Fusarium > Fusarium transvaalense. The sequence continues at coordinate 21,425 of JABFFG010000201.1, forward strand.
GGATGTTCTCCAGCACCTGATCAAGCATTTTTGCTCAAGAAGTGATATTGAGATGGTACTTGTAAGTGAGTTGGTCAAGCCATGAGCTTCCTCAGAGCCTTTATTTAAGCAGTTCTTACAAGTAATTCACTTTCGAATATATCTAAAGTATTTTTTTTTAATAGGCCTTCCTATGATCATGATACTAGGTAATATGTATGTTCTAAAGACCTGCTATTTCATCGTCATCGGTTGCTTGGATTTCTTAAGCCCCCCGCCGTTGCTCCGTGCTTCCAAAATACCGAGTGTCCTCCGTCCTGGCCAGTCAGCTCGATGCGCTAAACCAAACATGGTATAATCAGCGTCTACCTGCCTTGCGTTGAATGGAGCTTCCCCATCCCATCCTGTCTTGTCCTCCTCCTTCCGGTTATTCCTCCCCGTATTTAAAGTGCTCATCGCCAACTTCTTCTTTCTTCCACCCCCATCCCGTCCTTTTCTTCACCCTTTTTACCAATTGAACACTTTATCAATCGCAAAAATGTTCGCCGCCTCTCGCATCCAGCGCCGTGCTTTCTCCGCCACCGCCCGGGACGTAAGTTAATTCCCCTCTTGTATTGCGCATTGCTTTATGCGGCTTGCTTTTTTTCCTCTTCACCGACCGAGACCGGCCCGGTTGTTGGGAAGCCATCATGAAGTCGTCCTTTGGCTTCACAGTTGCCAATACAGCTTCAATTCTGTTCCACCATGTACTAACTGCAATGCGTAGCTTTCCAAGGTCACCGTTCTCGGTGCTGCTGGTGGTATCGGCCAGCCTCTCTCTCTCCTCCTCAAGATGAACCCCCGCGTCACTGATCTCGCCCTCTACGATATCCGTGGCGGACCCGGTACGTAAAACAAACGCTCCTCGTTGTTCGGAAAGGCTATCATGAATTGCGAATGTCTCGTTTGCGCTGGACCGAGGAACCGCTGCCTCGGCCAAGCTACCAACAAATCCAATTCAACCATGATGCCACATCAACCAGTTTTGGACCGGCCCGCTAACATATCATGCTTAGGTGTTGCTGCTGACATCTCCCACGTCAACACCAAGTCCACCGTCAAGGGTTACGAGCCCAACGCTGCTGGTCTCAAGGAGGCTCTCTCCGGCGCTGAGGTCGTCCTCATCCCCGCTGGTGTCCCCCGCAAGCCCGGTATGACCCGTGACGATCTTTTCAACACCAACGCCTCTATCGTCCGTGACCTCGCCAAGGCCGCTGCTGAGGCTGCCCCCAAGGCCAAGCTCCTCATCATCTCCAACCCCGTCAACTCCACCGTCCCCATCGTCAAGGAGGTCTTCAAGGCTGCCGGTGTCTACAACCCCAAGACCCTCTTCGGTGTCACCACCCTCGACGTTGTCCGTGCCTCCCGATTCGTTTCCGAGATCAAGGGCACCGACCCCAAGGACGAGAACATCACCGTCGTCGGTGGCCACTCCGGTGTCACCATCGTTCCTCTCTTCTCTCAGTCCAACCACCCCGACCTCTCCTCCAACGCTGAGCTCGTCAAGCGTGTCCAGTTCGGTGGTGACGAGGTTGTCAAGGCCAAGGATGGTGCTGGCTCTGCCACTCTCTCCATGGCCATGGCTGGTGCCCGCATGGCTGACTCCGTCCTCCGCGCCGTCCAGGGCGAGAAGGGTGTCAAGGAGCCCGCTTTCGTCGAGTCTCCTCTCTACAAGGACCAAGGTATTGACTTCTTCAGCTCTCAGGTCGAGCTCGGCCCCGAGGGTGTTGAGAAGATCCACCCTCTCGGCAAGCTCGACGCCAACGAGGAGAAGCTCGTTGAAGCCGCTCTCGTCGACCTCAAGAAGAACATTGAGAAGGGTGTTGCCTTTGTTGCCTCCAACCCTCCCAAATAAATTATTTGAGCTCTTCTCGAGTTAACGGAGAACGCTTTAGCTTAAAAAACTAGGCGTCTTGGTGAAAAGGGGAAAATTAAAAACGGAAGCTCTGTCGTGGCACAGATGTCTTTCGTGTGAGGATTGGGTAAGAAGACGGAGGCGTATAAGCGATTGATATACCTTTGTTTTCTTTCCCATTGTTCTACCACCATAGACTTGGAAACGAGTCTTGTCTGTACCATAGCCATGAATGAAAAAAAATACCCAAGATAAATTGCTCGATGTGACTGAACTTGTAGGCGTAATCTGCGGTAATAGAATTCGATGTTGTATGACTTCAACTACAGGCTATAATCACTATCTTATACTGTAAAGCGGCAAGATTAAGATCACTCGCTAGTGTAGGCAAATTATACCAATGTATGCCCCTGGATAACATCAGGGTTGACACTGATATGGCATCGCAACCAACTGCAAAGACAGGCTCACTTCGAATAAACATTGGGATAAAACGATTGGCTATTATGTATATGATCAAGTCTAACTCCACAGAGCATAATGTACAGCTACTAACCTCCCCAGCAGACTCTGACTTCTTCCAGTCTGCTCACTTCTCATCTCCAATAACTCTTCTCTTTCAAGTCTAATAAATGCTTAATCTAAAGCCCTTCATTTGATCTAACCCAAAAAAGGACCCAACCCATCTCGTACAAACAGACTTGGGGGATATTGCTGCTAGTTCAAAAGACCTTTTTATCTTTTTAGGTCCTTCCAGCTCTCCACTCCTCAATCTTTCTTCGTCGCTCCTCAACCTTGCGCTCAAACTCGGCGACCTTTTCGAGTCTCTTCTTCTCTTCTTCCTCATCCTTCTTCTTCTGCGCGGCTGCACGACGGACGGCCTCACGCTCGAGCTGCTCGGGTCGTCGCTCGGCGATGTCGCGGGGTCGGTAGTCGCTGAAGAACTTCTTGAGGCCGACCTCGATGATCCAGCAGGCTGCGTAGTCGATGACCATGACGGCTGTCATGTTGGTCTTGAACTCCTCAGAGAAGGGGACGAGCTTCATGCCCTCGTTGATGTCGGGGAAGAGCTCAAGAGCGCAGGCAAAGGCGAGGCCAGAAACACCGACGATACCGTAGAACATACCCTTGTTCTCAGAGAGAGACTCACGGAAGGGACGGCCTTGGTAGTTAATGGCAAAGGTGGAGATTTGCTGGATGAGCTGAAGGAGGTACACAGCTGAGTTGAGCAGAGAGGGGGAGAATTCAGCCTCAAGATCAACATCCTCAGAGCGACTGTAAAGTGTTAGCTTTTGTTTCTATAATTCTAAATCATGTGGTACTTACGGAGCAAGTCTGTCACAAAGGCGGGCGATGTAGATCAGAGTAGCAATGTGAACAGCAAACTGTCCCAGAATGGAACCGATGATGTAAACGTTAAAGATGTTGGGCTGAGGACGTTCCTTGCTAAGACCCTCGACGACACGAGCGCGAGAGATGCTAAGGAAGCAAACAGACATGAGCATACCGCTGATGGTATACTGGGTGTCGCCAAACTTGATACCCTCGAGGTACAGAACGGACAGAGAGTAAGCGGTGATAAGACAGTTGAGGGCAAGAATCTTGTACATCTGGATGGTGGCGACGAGTGTGCAGCGACCTTGACGGATGATGTTGGGGACGGCAACGACATTTCGTAGTTTAGAGGTGAAAGGAGCAGCGACAGAGGCATCACCAAGCTTCAAGGTAGGTGGCTCGTCATCTCCCAGCTCAGCCTCCATCATACCAGAAGCAAGCTTGTCGGCAAATCCAGCAGCCTTCTTGGCAGCCTCAGTCTGACGGTTGGCGTGGGGGCCAGCGTCAATGAGAGCCTGGGCACCGGGAGAAGTGATGGTTTCAAAGTTGTCGTGACCTTGAGACTTGGCGTATTCCTCGGGAGTCATGCCCTTCTTCTGAGCCTCACGCTCAATAGCCTTTTGGAACTGAGGGTTCTGGGGTCCAGGGGGGTACAGGTGGGCGATCATGGCAGGAACAGGAGGAGCGGGCTGGTTGAAACGCTTCATGAGGTCAACTTGCTTCTGATACATCTCCTTCATCTTGGTGTTGCGGGAGTGCTCGACGATGCGGGTGAGATCTTCGGGAGTTCCGTTCAACAAGGCGATACCAATGTGAGCCTGCTTCAGAGCACCAACATCATTGGTACCGTCACCAGCCATTAGAGTGTAGTAACCCATATCCTTGAGACCGAGAAGAATATCTTCCTTCTGCTTGGGGGAAACACGAGCGTAGACCCAGGTGTAGCGGAGGATGTCGTTCCAAGCAACTTGACCCTTGAACTTGGCAAGAGCATAACCAGTAACACAGATGTCCTTGGAACGAATGATCTCGGGATCAATGTGCTTGGTAGGGTCAACCTTGATGCTAACCTTGTCATCGACACTTCTCCAAATGAGCTGGTCACCGTTCGAGTTATCTTCAGGAGCATCAAGGATGAGAACATCACGATCGACGATCTCAACTTCGCGAGCGACGTGGACAGCGGTAAGAGGGTTATCTCCAGTAATCATGACAACACGATGGCTGCTCTCGTTCAACATTTGAACAGCCTCCTTGGCATCGTCCTTGAGAGGGCAGTGCAAGACGAGGAAACCAGCGAAAGTCAACTCGGACTCAACCTTCTCGCGCTTCAGATCATTGATCTTTCCAGAACCAAGCTCGGTGTCGACAGTGAGTTGCTTGTAAGCGAGAGCGAGAACACGAGAACCCTTGCGAGTGAAGTACTTGTAAGTCTCTTCGTAGTCATCGGGAACAACCTTGAGGAATTTCTGAATGGTCTCGGGCGCACCCTTGACACCAACGAAAGTACCCTTGATCTTGCGTCCAGTCTTGATATCGTTTCCGTGAACCATGGCAACAGAGCTTTGACGCTTGAGGGCGGAAGAGAACTGGAATCGGCGCTTGATTTGAACGGTACCGTGGGTGCTACCAGCCTTGTTGGTGCTCATGAGAGTGTCGTTACGTCCAAGAGTCCATCCAAGGGAGGTCAGAGTAGCCTTTTCCATAGGGTCACCAACGATGTCTCCCTCATCGAGCTTGACAAGGGCATGGGCGGTAGCGAGAACCAGCTTAGTTTCCAGAGAAGCGTCAGTGACAGCAGCCATGGTAGAATGGGCGCCATCTGCCTCCTTGGTGTCCTTGATTTCGTCTTCGTGTCCAAGAGCCAATCCAGCAATACCCTCAACAACGAGGTCCTCGCCAGTCAGAGTACCGGTCTTGTCGAAACAAGCCACATCAACACGGCCAGCGTAGGGAATTCGGAAGGGCTCAGTACAGAAGATAGCCAGCTTAGCCAAAGCCGCCAAACTAGTGTTGACGGCGAGACTCAGCTCCATAGGAAGCTCGGGAGGAACAACACTGGTGACGATCAAGACACAGTCAAGCATAAGCTTGGAACGCTTGCGATCCTTGCGAACACCCTCGTCCCAAACATACCAAGCGGCAGCAATGGCGAAGATCAAGAGGAACAGAATGAAGAACAAAGCCTCAGCGTTGTTGGCAGAAACTCGCTCGGTAGAGTAAATCATGGTTCGGACAAGGTTACCCTGGGAAGTCTCGAAACCGGTCTTCATAACAATAGCCATGGCGCCGTTATCCGGGGGAGGGGGAACGCCAGAGGCAAGCTTGGGCTTCTCTTGGTCAGGGTTTCCGTGGGTGATCTGGAGAACCTTGGTACCACCCCAGAGGAAAGCGTTCTTGTCGAGACCCTCAACATCCAGGGGAACATCGGCGGGACGAAGTTGGATCGAATCCTTGAGGAGAGGAGTACTCTCACCAGAAAGCATAGCCTCGTTGACAATAGCGGTACCCTCGACCAGAAGCATATCACAAGCAACACCACTGTCCTCCTTGGTTCGGTTGACAGAAACAAGGTCGCCAGGAATGAGCTGGTCACTCTGAACCTCGGTCCACCTGCCCAGACGGAAAACCCACATATCGTAGGGCTTGATACTCATGCCACGGAACTCATTGAGGGTGCGCTGACGCTGCCAGACGACAGTACTCTCGAAAACGACGAGCATAAAGAGAGTAAAGAGCGAATAGTACCAGTACTCATCAAGCATCCAAAGTCCAACACAGAAGATCTGGAAGACGAAGAATGGTGCAACGGCGTGCTCCTTGAACAGTTCGGTAAAGGTAGGAACGGGGATATCGAAAGTGTTGGTGCCATAGTGCTGCTCAATGCGCGACAACTCGGTCTGGGTCTGGTGACCCTTTGAGGTCTGGAAGTGACCGATGGAGGGCTTAGGCTCGGCATCGATGTCGTACTTGAGGGTATGGAATGTCTTGGTAGCGGTATCGTAGAGGAAGCGACGCTTCTGGAAAAGGAACGAGGTGTTGAGCTTGCCACCAGCCTATGATAACGAAGTCAGTAAGTGTTTGAGGTGTTTCTCAAGACCGGAATCTCCCCACCTTATCGCGAATGAGCTTGCAAATCTCGGCGGAACCGGCGTTTGCGATAGGAATAACCTTGATCAACTCGGCATCCTCGATATCCTTTGCCTTTGAAGCGGTGAACTTGCCCTCAAGGTCAACGCTCCAGTGTGTGCTGAGCCAAGTGAGGGACTGGAAAGTAATGATGGTGCCGACCCAGACAACTGTCCATTCCTCGGCGCCAATGTACTTTCCGTAAAGCTCGGGGCTCAAGTAAAAGGCAAAGAAGACGGGCCAGACGATGGTAAAGGGCCAGATGTAGGCGTGGAGGTAGAAAGACAACGGGCGCAGCAGCTCGGCGTGCTTGATTTGGGGGTTGTCGACGAGGGGCGCCATGATGGGC
>JABFFG010000202.1:0-24330 GCA_013623685.1 Fusarium transvaalense
TGGCGGTGACTTAGTCTAGATAGGTACCTAGCTTCTTGTTAGTTATTATTGGATTGACCACCATAAACTTTCACCATATGCGCTACCTTATTCCGTAAGCTGCACATCTTCAGCCGCATAAGCAAAACTATCGAGATACAGCTAGTGCTGGTTCCCCAGGTCTATCTTTTTCTTGACCTAGAAAAAGACAACTCAACTTTGGCTTCCACGGTGGTGGTGGTGTTGTGGTGATAAACACCCACCATGGAACAGGCAGTAACATTAAACTACCTAGGCAGAAATATATTCAATAGACATAAGCCGTCTATTATGCTGTCATACAAGCATTCTCTCCGTGCGTTCAGCTAATATAAAACCACGCAAAATTATCATTGCTTCGCAGTTGCCATACTCGATAGTGTAACAGCTTCCAGCTGTCTCCCTACGCCATTGCCCCACACCAGCTCAATACTTAGCAAGTACCCCTCCAAGAGTCAGAATCGCATCACATCCCCCACGTTTCACAACAACACTTCCTATTAGAGCCCGGCTGACGACATCTTGACTTCCAGGTTCAAGCCCAAGCCCAAGCCCAAGTTCAAGCCCAGGCCCTTGAACTGGTTTCCTTGCATCTGCATATCTTCTCTAACAAACTTATACGCCATAACCGCCATGACTTCCCCCTCCATTACCCTCGACCGCATCCTCGCGGCGGTCCCAGTTACAAACCGTGGTCAGCCAACTCAGATCTCGGCCGACTCCAAGGGTCAACGAATAGCTTATCCTGTATGATACAGCTCCTATAGGCAGAATATATGATACAAACAGGATCGCTGACCCACGTAGTGCGGAAAATCTATCTTTGTTCGCTCCATCGATGATCCTTCCGAGGCAAAGGAGTATACAGGCCACACCGCCCCTACGACCGTTGCGCGCTTCGCTCCCAATGGCTTCAAAGTCGCCAGTGGTGACTCGAGCGGCATGCTCAAGGTGTGGGAGCCTGAGTCCATCGACAGCACAAGAGGAGAGTACGGAATCATTTCTGGTCGTCTAAATGACATTGCCTGGGACGGCGAGTCGCAGCGTGTCATTGCTGTAGGCGATGGTCGCGAGCAGTTCGGCCGCTGCATTACAGCCGATAGCGGAAACTCTGTTGGTGAGATCATTGGACACTCCAAGTCAGTCAACGCTGTTGCAATGAAACCTCAGCGTCCTTTCCGTGCCGCTACTGTTGGTGATGACGGCAACATGGTCTTCTACCATGGAGCTCCCTACAAGTTCAACAACAAGAGCGCTCAACACACTGGTTTTGTTCTAGGTGCCGCTTATTCCCCTGATGGCAATACTCTGGTCACTGTTGGTGCCGACAAGAGAATACAACTGTATGACGGAAAGACTGGTGAGCCCACCAAGGACATCGGACAGGGCGAGCACACTGGAAGTATCTTTGCCGTGTCGTGGTCGCAAGATGGTAAGAAGTTCGTCACCGCCAGCGCTGACCAAACTGTCAAGCTTTGGGACGTTGATGCAGGCAGCGTCATTCAGACCTGGAAATTCGGAGAGGATGCTAGCGTTGGCGATCAGCAAGTCGGTGTCGTTTTCGTTCCTGGTCGCAGCGACGGCCTCATCATTAGTCTCAGCCTTGAGGGCCACCTCACATACTTGACCGAAGGCAAGCAGGAGCCTGTCCGCATTGTTTACGGGCACAGCAGAGGCATCACTGCCTTATCAACTGCATCGGATGGTAAGGGTGCTGACCTCTGGTCCGGCAGCTTTGACGGCCGAGTGTGCCATTGGGATATCAAGTCGGGTATTGCTACAGTTGTCGATGGTCAGGCACACACGAATCAGGTGGCTCAGTTCGCCACTACGGATGGCAAGGCTTTCAGCGCAGGCTGGGACGATAATCTCCGAATAGTTGATGAGTCGGCCAAGACCTTCTTGGGCTCTTCCATCAAGCTACAAGCTCAACCCAAGGGTGTGAGTGCGGCCAATGGACTTGTCTATGTCGCGACCTACTCAGGCGTATCCGTTTATTCTGGCGAGAAGCTAGTGAGCGAGCAGTCATTGGGTTACACTCCTGGGGCTATTGCGGCATCTGGTTCCTTTGTTGCTGTTGGAGCTGATGAGAACTCGGTGCGTATCTACAGCGCTGGTTCTGACGGCAAACTCCAGGAGGTCAAGGCACTGAGCAACCCAACCGGCACCATTTCAGCTCTTGCATTTTCAAAAGATGGCTCACATTTGGCTGCCGGAAACAGTGTCGGAAAGATCTACGTCTACAGCGTTGGAGGTTGGGAGCTAGTGGCAGACCGCTGGTCGGCTCACACTGCCCGAGTTACCTCGATTGCCTGGGACGACACAGGCGCCTATGCTGCCAGCGGTAGTCTCGATACCAACCTCTTCGTCTGGTGCTTGGAGAAGAAGAACCAAGGCAAGCGCATCAAGGCTGCTAATGCTCACAAGGATGGTGTAAACGGTGTGGCCTGGATTGACGGCGGGAAGGTTGCCAGTGCAGGAGGCGATGCTAACGTAAAGATATGGAGCGTCCAGAACTTGCCTTGAATCGTGTGACTTCCTAGACTAGATTTAATCGGCTCACCTAGACATGACCGAAAACGGAGTACTACATAAGATAGATGCACATTTTAACGCCAGACACCAAGCATATACCGTCAATATCGAGAGTGAAGGCACATCTCATCAGTCGTAAATCGTACTTTGCCTGATCACAGACAGAAAGCGCACTTGACAGGTCCGAGTTACTAATCGTGCACCATCGTTGCATTCTCCTCTTTTGCGACTTCGACAGGGGCGAGATCCCACAAGCGAAGTCTATCAGGTTCTTGCAAGGGGATTTTGTGAGGGGGCCATCGAGTCTTGTTCTCTTCCCATAGGAGTCCCACCTTATGGATAGCTTCCTTAAGGTCATCGGTGCTGTGGCATGTGAGGATAGGTGTTTATTCAGTGTTCATGGAGTTGACGTACCTTCCAGAACTCATGATAGCGTACCCCTCCTTGGAGAGATGTTTTGCCATCTCAGTCTGGTGATCATTCAGCAGTTGCGTATTTGGCACCACAACAATCGGCAGTCCCATTTTCCAGGCATCCAGTATTGTGCCAGTACCTATGCTGTGTGAATAATGGTTCCAGAGGAGTATCATTTTACATACCAGCATGAGATATCACCAGTCCAAGTTCTCGCTTTCCTTCCAAGTCCGTGCACAGAATCATTTCCTCCTTCATGAGATTTTTCTTCACATCAAATATGTCAATAGTAAGGCCAGGTGGGACTTCATCTTTGAAGAGGGCAAGTTGTTTGCTTGCTGAGGCGACATCTGGGCCGCACTGGACATGCAGTTCGGTGAACTTTTGGGAAGCGATGTATTGCCAGAAGCTGGGCGAAAGAACTGAGTCGATGAGGGCCTTGAACCCGGTTGTAGCACCAACTGTGACAAGACACACCCGGTCGAGGCGATAGACAACCATGGTTAGTGAGACATCTCCCAGGAAAATAAAATTACGTGGTTTTTTGTTAATGTCAAAGTCAAATATGTATTCGCGATAGGGTAGGAGGTTCGTGTAAGAGGACATCCGGCTAAATACCGGGACGTGGGGAAAGCAGCCGTGCTTGGTGGTATAGCCAAATTTTTGATTGCTGCCAATCCATCTCTCAAACCGACGACAACTTGACGCGGCCATTGCCCTTTTGACCGATTCGCAATGGCTTCAGCATCGGCAGCGGTGAGGCTATGTGCTCTTGCCTGTCGCAGGGCGTCTCGAATCCAGCAAATTCCCCGGTCTCGGCAGATCATTCGACAAAAGCCTCTTGCCCAGCGAGCATTCACCACATCGACGATAAGATGGGCCCGAGAGGAAGATCAGCGTCAGGATGATGTTGAAGAGGAAGACTTTGGACCTGTAGAGTTGAAGAAACTCGAGGCTGCGTTGGCTGAGGCCTCTACACCGGAGGGACTAAAGCAATTGGATCAGCTGGCCAAGGCGAACGGCTACAACTCTATCGATGAATACCTGCAAAATCAGCTAGACTTCCATCCTGGTTGGGCATCCGAGGACAGATCGACATTGGAAGATATCATGAAGGACGATAAAGGAGAGAAGCCCAACAAGCAGTCCTTCTGGTTCGACGAAGAGGACCCCGAGACCAACACGGAAGAACTTGAGGAATTCGACGAGGACGACATCACATCTATGGCTCACGGCAAACTTGACGAAATCCGAGAGATGCGAAAGTACGCCCGATTGGCGGTATGGGAATTGCCTCTTCTTTCAAGTAAGTTGGCTATAGGATTTAAGTATACGAATACATATATTAATGCTTTAAACAGAGTACGCCAAGCCTTTCGAGCCTCCCTCCGACGACCAAGTCCTCCGGTGGCGATACACATCCTACATGGGTGAATTCCACCCCGCCGAGAAGAAGGTTGTGGTGCAATTCGCTCCGGATGACCTGAAGCTCACCCCTGTTCAAACCGAAAAGCTTAAGAAACTCGCGGGCCCTCGTTACAACCCTGAGACAGAGATTATCAAGATGAGCAGCGACAGCTTCGAGCATCAAGCGCAAAACAAGCGATATCTTTCCAACCTAATCGACGATCTCATCACTGCGGCCAAGGACCCCAAAGATACTTTTGAGGACATTCCCCTCGACACTCGGCATCATGTTGTTAAGCCCAAGCCGCAATTCCCCAAGGAGTGGCGCATGTCCCCTGAACGTCGGCAACAACTTGATGAGCACCGTTCGCGTCTGGCCATTGAGGATGTGAAGATGGCCGAGAGCGGCCGATTGATCGATGGTGTCCAGGCCATCGATCAATACCTGATGAAGAAGTCTACCGAGGACCAGAAGAAGGCCAAGGTTGCAGAGCTCGTCACTGCTGCGCCTGCAAAGAGTGCAAGTGGAAGTCGCGCGAGGAGATAAAACCAGATAAACAAAAAAATTCCCCTGAAACGTCTGATATGGGATGATATGTATTATACGCTAGATTTGGCGGAGCATGTACAATTGTACGATGTATGTTTAAGAGGGTATTAACAAGAGAACATGTAAACTGAGCCGCTGCAGGCTACACCAGAATGTGCATCGCTTGACTCTATATCTACGACTTGCTGTGTTTGGGTTTGAGAAGTGTTTCGGTGAAGACCAAGCGATTTCATAACTTGTCTTCAATTGTGTCAAAATCGGGAGCTGTGATGTGTATGAATGTGTCAGTTGTCGGGTCACGACTTGACGGTGGCTAGTCATCCAGCCACCAAAACAGCTTCTCTTCATTTATCTGTAGAAATTCTCTACCAACAAGTAACAAACACGTCCATAGAACCTTACATTGGAGTCCAAGGTCAGGTCCATGTTCTCATGATGCTGGATTTGCTGACTAAGACCATCATGACTGCCAAGAACAACCATAAGCAGACGTATGATCGATTTACTGTTGCTTCAAGCGTGTGCTAAAACTTGATTACAACACGATTCTTCACACATCGACTAAGTTTAAGAGCCAGCAAAGGATGAAGACAGAATACGTCGTCAATATTGTGGTCCTCGGCGCCCCTGTTTCTGGGAAGAAGAGTTTCATACGAAGGGTGAGTTAGTACAAGTGTGAACAAGGCTGCTTTGGAACAGAAGACTTGGTCGAATACAACGGTAAAATAGACAATTGACACATGTGACCGGCTGCCAGTATTGCGAAGGAGTCTTTACAGATCAATACGACCCCATTACAGAAACATCTGGAGACTCGCGCCTAGCCAACATTGCGGGCATCCAGACACTGATCAATCTGGAGCGTATCCCATCGACGTTCATCAACTCTGCTCCCGAGTCCTGTCGTTTAGCAGCTGAAGCAGATGCCCTCATCTTGCTATATGAGGGCTCATCACCCGAGAGTCTAGAGGAGCTTCGGCGCATGAGGCTCCAAGTGCTGGCTCCGTACCTGGAAGAAGTGGCGCTGCCTACGGCCGTCGTCGCGGGCAAGGCGGACAGCGCGGAGGCCGCGGGGCAAGTATGGGAGCGGGGGATAGAAGAGGGGAGCGAACTGGCAGTGCTATTGGAAGCGAAATTTGGGGTCGCGTCGGCTCTTTGGGGAGATGGAGTCAAGGATGTGGTTGAGGAGTTGGCAGCGAGAGTACTGGAGAAGAAGGGTGTCGACAAAGCGGCTTTAATGGGAGCAGGATCGTGAAACCGAGGCTATGATATCGAAGTTGCACTCAGAGGTTCTGTCTTGACTATGTTGAACGCGAGGAAATGGCTAAGATACGAGTTGCATGTATCTTGAGAGACAAATATATGAAACACTGGCAAGCTGGGCAGGTAGTACAGCGTTGCACAAAACGGTGATTACTTCGGTCTACAAGTAACACAACACGAAAGCGTTAACTGCCAGACCGTTTTTGAATACGGACTCGAGTATCTACGATGGAGAATAGATGTCCTACATGATTAAGGAAACCATGGTGCTTGTTCCGATAACTTACATCGAAAAAGTTGCCTTGATTGGCTTAATAACAATGTATCACAAGAATGACTGTAGGTAGGTAGTTAAGCCTCCAAATTCTTGCTTGGCGTGCGCTAGATGAGCGACAGTGCTTCAGCTTCAGCTGTGCCTTGTATTAACACCAGGGATCACATATGTGGAAAGTTGCGAGGGTCCTCTACCGCCAATAATTAATTAACTTGACAAGTTCGCATCGCTTCCATTTTGTTTTTAAAGCACAACCCCATGGTCGAGAGACTGTGCCTCGGCTTAATTCAACACACGTGGATTCAAGGGTGCCGAGGACACCGGAAAGACAGAGTTGGCCCGGGGTTTGATACTACAAGCCCCTCATTTTACATCTCTTTAAGGAATGCCCAGATCTTAAACTTCTTATCCTTTGACAGAATTTATCTTTATCTGGCTATCAAGTATCTGGGACGTCTCGGTGATTTCTTAGATCTTGTTTCGTGTATAGGCCTGTTATTTCATCAAGGCGTGGGACAAAGTATTGGCCGAACCTGCCCTTTTGAGTCCTCTGGGGCAGCCTAATTAATCAGGAGAAAGCCCCGGAAAGGCAGGTACAGACACAGGCAATACCTCCGCTGAGAATATCGCCTTCCAACTCAACACAACTCATTCAACCTTTCTTTAGGTACCTAAGCGTCATTCATTATCTCTTCTTCTTCTTCTTCTTCTCCTCCTGCGATCGCCTCCTCTCCCAATCAAAGGCGTTGCGAATTCGACATATCTTCTTAATCTTGTGAAATTTTTGAGATCGGACTCGTCAGCACTCAATTCGTTCCATCAACCAACCGCCTTTCGACATCGCTTATCAAGATGGCTGACAGCACTCAATCTTACACACTTGGCCCATTGGAGCACACACCTCTCGATGAGATCGATGCCAAGGTTGATCTCGTGAGGAAGACCTTCAGGTCAGGTCGCACCAAAGATATCGAGTTTCGTCTGCGTCAGATTCGAAAGCTCTACTGGGCCATCGTTGACAACACTGAGCTCATGCAAGATGCCCTCCTCAAAGACCTTGGTAAATGCAAGTACGAGGCTGTCCTGGCCGAGATCGATTGGTGCAAGCAAGAATGTATTGATATGACCAACAACATGGAGAAGTGGCTGCGCGACGAGCCTGTTCCCAACGTTCCTCTTCAGTTTCGTCTAATGAAGCATCGCACCCGCTTCGAGCCTCTTGGTGTCATTCTCAACATCGGAGCCTTCAACTTCCCCTTCCAGCTCACTCTCCCCATCGTTGTTGGTGCCATTGCTTGTGGTAACTGTGTTGTTCTCAAGCCATCCGAGTCTTCCCCAAACAGTGCCATGGTGCTTAAGAAGATTTTCGATGAGTCTCTTGACCCCGAGTGCTTCACCTATGTCAATGGTGCTCTGTCCGAGACCCAGCGTTTGCTTGAACAAAAGTTCGACAAGATTTGCTTTACGGGTGGCAAGGCCGTCGGTAAAATCATTGCCAAAAAGGCGGCTGAGACCTTGACTCCTGTGCTCCTCGAGCTTGGTGGCCAGAATCCAGCCTTTGTCACCAAGAACGCCAACCTCAAGTTGGCTGCTCGGCGACTCCTCTGGCAGAAGACCTTGAATGCGGGCCAGGTTTGCATGTCCCACAACTATATCCTTGTTGAGCGAAGTGTCCTCTCCCCATTCCTTGGAGAGCTCAACAATCAGTTACGTACCTTCTTCCCAAAGGGCGCTAAGAACAGCACCGACCTCGCTCACATCGTCAGTGCGAGTCACTTCAACCGTCTCAAGAAGATGCTAGATGGGACCAAGGGAAAGATTGTTCTTGGAGGATCCATGGACGAGTCTACCCTGTTCATGGAGCCAACGGCGGTGCTTGTTGATGATATCGAGGATAGTATGATGATCGATGAGGCATTTGGTCCCATTTTCGCAATCATGGCTATCGATTCTCTCGACCAGGCTATCGACATAGCCAACTCAGTTGACCCGACACCCCTGTCACTCAGCACCTTTGGAAACAAGGCTGAAAACAAGAAGGGTAAGTATGATCGCAACTTTTCGTCGGCGGCATCTCTAACAGAGGATAGTTCTGGACAATGTCACTTCTGGTGGTGCTACATGCAATGACGCCTTCTTCCACTCCCAGATCCCACAATCTCCACTAGGAGGTGTAGGTCAATCCGGAATGGGCAACTATCACGGTATCTACTCTATCAGGGCCTTCAGCCACCAGCGCACTATCGCTGAGGTCCCCTACTGGGCCGATGGCCTATTCCGCGTACGCTATATGCCGTATCAGTGGCCCAACATGAATCGCATCAAGTCTATTGCGCAACCAAAACCCAACTTCGACCGCGACGGCAACAAGACCAAGGGATTCGGGTATTTCCTCGCTCTGATCTTCGGCCTCGGGTCTAAGAAGGCTAAGGGTGCTCTTCTTAGGTGGGCATTCCTTGTGGTTGCTGCTGCTATCCTGGAAGCAAAGAAAGGTGTTCTGAGCCAGCTGCTCACACGATAATAATCTAGTTGATATCCCCGTTTTCCCCAAGGTCAATAGGAATCGAGGTGGCGACATAACGGTTCTATCTCGAACTGGTGCACAAGAAGACGACTGTTCCATCATTTTACACTATTTTTTGCAATGTACTATAGTCATAATTCGACCTCTTAATCTGAATGTCGTTTGCAGTCAGTCAATATTAATCAAGGGGGTGGAAAGAAGAAAAGTCGCACGAACTAGGGTGCATGGTTCATCAAGTAGTAGTGGTATCTTATATTAGGACCATGATTGTCTAAACATGACTTTTTAAATCCAAGTTATCTCAGTAACCAGTCAAAGCGGCTGCTAGACGACGTCCCTTCTCGCCTCCCAGGTACAGATCATCATCGGTGGAATCTCTTGCCAAATCCACAGCTTCACTGTACCCTCTGGTCACTGTATCCTCATCCACCTTCAACCCGTTCTCAACCAAAGCCAAAATGACACTGCGAATTCTTGCAATCTCGCGCATAGTTGTCACATCCATGGGGTCGTTCTGGCTCGAGTAGACCTTGCTGCTGACAGTTTCCTCCATGCGGTTGATACCCGCAGCCTCGGCGGCTGTTTCGCTCTCGATGTGCTTACTGATCCAGATGTAGCCGTTCACTCCTAGAAGAACATCCACCTTGCCACCGGCATTGGCCACGTCCATTGTCCAGACCTGCCTCTTGGAGCGGACAACACCGCCGCCGCCGCCGGTACCGGTAACAGCAACGAACACACCGTTTCGCAACTTACCATATTTCAAACTGCGGGTGTGAAGACTCGCGGCGCCGTCCTGATGCAGTTGCTGGACCTCTGCGACGACTAGGTCGCCTTCAGCGAAGAAGCTGCGGATCTGCAGCTCATCGGTCTCGGTACGCTTACGAAGAATCCCACCAGGCAAGTTGATGGCTGAGATTTGAAGGATAGCAAGCTGGGATGCAGCTACGTCAACGCGCCATCTTTTGGCTTGCACTTCGACGATGCGACCGACGACAAGGTCACCGATCTCTGGAGTGTAGCGAGCGCGAAGAGGGCGCACCGAGAGGAGCTTGTTTGTCTTTGTGAGAGTACCAGCAAGGGAGGATGTGATGTCAGATGATCCGGCAGGAACATATGTGCCGTGTCCACTTAGCAAAGATGTCAGTATCAGAGAATAGCAATCGTGACGTCTGAGATGTTGAGACTTACCGCATCCATTGAGGGTTGGATGTAATCACAGTGCCCGGTGTGAAGATGTCATCGCCATCTACGCCAGCACCGTCTTCAGAGTCGGAGTCGGAGTCGTTGTTTGCAGTAGCGACGGCTTGCGGTCTCCTGGGGGTGGGAGGCTGAGGACTGAGAATTGTGATGGGCATGATGAGATGAGATGAGATGAGGGTGGCAAGGCGAGAAAGAGTCCAGTTAGCGGGGTCAGATGACCGTCGAATTGTCCTGAAGATGGATTTGATAGTATAAGTTCTCACTGCACTGAGCGTGTGTCTGTAGTATATTGACGCTCAACTTGATTATCTTGTCGTTTTTCTGGTTGTAGAATAAGTTTGGTTCAAGATTCAATGTGGGGCTCTGAGGTTGAGATTTTAGTGTTGGCCGCAGCGTATGAGTGAACCTAGGTAGGCGAGTATGTGAAACGGGCATGAACAGGCATGAACAGGCATCTGATCCTAGGAGTGTCTATCAATCACCATAAACTAGGTAGCCATAAATAGAATCCATACGCAGAAATATATTTCGTCCAATTCCTGGTTGTTCTATAAGTAGACTGAGAATGAAAACGTACAAGTAGCTGGCAGCCCTCGGGCTCTCAAGCACACTATTCTATCGCACCTTTACGGTAGTCTTGAATCAGACACCCAACGCCGTTTATAATATTACATGAGAATCTTTACACACATAAGTAGGTGCTGTTATACAGAAATGTCTGTCATAGTAAGAGGAGTTCTTTAAAGAGCCGGTGACAAAGTATTGATTGGTTATTTGAGTGCCCTCCAGAGTCCCATCCATACAAGAGCCAGTGATATAGAGGTGATGCCGAACTTGCGACTTCGCATACCGAATGGTGATTTGCTTCGTAGGATCAGGTCCTTTTGTTTCTCAAGCTGTGACATGCCAGAAAAGTAGCTGTAGGCTCCGAGGCCGAAAAATGCGCTGCTGCCTATCCCCTTGTTAGTCCACGAGCATAAAGGCTGAATGCAAAGAACTGACCAACAACTTTGCAGGGCAGACAGTCATCGCCTCGGTCCTGGCGAAGAATATCCTCTAGCTTTTCCGGCTTCTCGAGAGATTGGACTGTGGGAATCTTGTCTCCAGCCATTGTGAATGAAAGTTGTTCGTGTAGTAAAATCGGTATCTCAGATACAAAGAATTCGACTATTGAATTATCACGAGTTTCGATTGTAGAGTCGCGGAAAGACCAATTTTGATTGGACCAATAGACTGTTGATCGCTGAGTCATGCTGCGCAGGGGTCTGCACCTACAATCGTCATTGCTTGTGCTGTCCCACCGTTAGAGCACTGTTAAAGTATAGCTCTCGCCTGTCAACACTAGAGGGAGGTGTTGGTCTTTACCATGAACGGTGTTATTGAAGCGCTTCACATTTACGATGATAACCGGTATAACTCCTGAAGTCGCTTGGAAAGATCTGTTCTAACCAAGTATCACATCTAGGAATCCTATTCTCTCACATACCTATGCAGGGCGGCCCTTGTCGGCAACCCATCTTCTACCCCTCTACCTAGAACATCCCGCACCACGACCGAACCTCATCTACCTACCCAACACGAGTCCTCCAACGCTTGTCTTCAGCTTAACGCATGCGAATCTCTTGTTTCTTGCTACATCGTCAACCGAGATCGAACCGCTGCTAGTCTTCGAGTTTCTACACCGCATAATAGACGCCTTTGAGGACTTCCTTGGCGCGCCACTCTTGGCCGTCAAGATTGAGAATAATTATGATATCGTTGCGCAGCTGCTAACTGAGATGTGCGATGCCGGCATAATAAGCACGACAGAACCCAATGCTCTGCGCGAAGTGGTTGAGCAGGAAGGCTGGGTTGGGAAACTGTTGGGAAGCATCAATCTGCCTGGGTTCGTGGATCATCGAGCTTTCCTTGAAACAGACCTTTAAGCTAACACACGTCTAAGAAAAGCACCTCTGAGCGCAAACTTTTCAAATTCGAGTACACCCTCCATTCTGCCGTCAAACTCGACTGCTTTACCGTGGAGGAGAGCAAACGTACGACACACGTCAAATGAGATGTACGCGGATATCGTGGAGACGCTATCTGTTACGCTCGCTCCTTCAGGAAGACCGCTAGCAGCTTTCGCCAATGGAACCATCGCATTCACTTCCAAGGTATCAGGTGTTCCAGATATTACCTTGAACATTACAAGTCCGTCTGGAAAACACAATCTTGGTAGTATCATGGAACTACCAGTATTTCACCCGTGCGTACGACTCAACCGATGGAAAGAGAGGCCAGGCGAGTTGAGCTTCATCCCGCCTGATGGAAGATTTATTCTGGCCGGGTACGAAGTGGACCTGCTCCCCTTTACGAGTGGGAAGAGTGGAAGTCTCAGTTCCAACAATCTCAAGTTGCCAATTAACATGGAGGTCAAGACGGGACTCGGCGCGACGGGGTCTGACTTTGAGGTTCGTCTACAAGTCAACAAGATTCTCGGAGCACCTTCGCCAGCGTCATCGGGTCTAGGAAGAGGCAGCAGTGCAGGTCGACTTGGTGGACCCCATCCTGGATCACCAGGAGCTCCTTTGATGGACGACTTGACCGTGACGATTCCACTGCCAGCTGATGTTAGAAACCTATCTGAGATTCGACCAAGCAAAGGCGATGCTAGCTTTAACCCAGGCGAGAAGTTTTTGGAATGGTACATTCCCGCAAAGGAACTGTCAGGCGGTACAAGCTACTTTGGGCTCAGGTGTACCGTTGTGGGACCGCTGACAGGTGAGGACGACGAGGGATTTGACCCCAACGGGTTTGGATTTGGCACCGACTACACATTCGATGGGCCTTATCAGAGCGTGCCCGTGGCAAAGGCCGCACAGAACCAAGAGAGCACTAGCGATGACAAAGACACGAAGAAGATCGCACAGAACAAGATCTTGATGCCAACGTCAGCATCAGTGAGTTTCTCGGTCAAGGGATGGTTGGCAAGTGGGTTGAAGGTGGAAAGCATACAGTTGGACACACGCAAGAGTAGGGGTCTGGGAGAAAGTGTCAAGCCGTACAAGGGAGTCAAGTACTTGACAATAAGTAAGGGAGGTGTTGAGATACGATGTTAATTAAAGTATTTGGACGTCAACTGCAGATACTGCATTTGCGAGCCAATCGGGGAGTAGTTAGAAATCATGACAAAAGTAAAAGTTGTTGCAACGATTACCCAGACATGTCATGCGTTCGTTCTGTTAGACGCACAAACGTAATGCAATGCATCTAAGTGCATGATCGGACTATGTTCCCGCGGGAATTGAAGGAATAATTAGGAAGAGCCAATCCAACAACATGTAATATTGAAAAGGCCTCGGAGGATACACCCAAATAGCAACGGAGCTCCGAAGCCGCTCGAGGTCGGGGCATCGGCTCTAAATGTGGGGGCAGACCCGGAGCCCCAAGTTGAAGGTCCAAGGGGACCTGTAGCAACGACGCTTCGGCATGCGATCGTCGCATGATTGGACGACTCATGACCCTCACTGGACCAAGGGGAAATCGATTCCGACGATTCTCATGACAATTGAATCAAAACTCCCCCCAAACCCGAGAAATTAGGTACGTACCTTGGCACTAACATGACCCCGACGTCACGCAAACTCCCGAACCCCAGACCCAGGCCCCCCAAAGGGTGATCACTCACTCTCGTAGTGGTTTTGGGCCTGGGCTTTGGACTGGATTCTTATTTTATTTCAGTCTGCTCAAGTCCAGAAAAGAAATAGATTCTACTTTCCCCTTTCTCGCCCTTTTGACCAATATCACCACAGAATGAAACGCTCACTCCGTCCATCTTGACCTCTATTCTCTGCCCCGCCGCTCAGACGGCCATGGCAACGCTCACGATGCGGTGCCGTCGCACTTATACTTTAGCTATTCACATTCGCTCCCCTGCTTCTTCTTCAACAACAACAATAACAACCCACGGCCGATCATTATTAAAGGCTTTACCGCAAAGTCAATATCTACCGCGACAGCAAAGATGGCGATCTACACATCGAGGTGGCACAAGAACGGCACTCTTCTTCCCCGGCCAAGGCGTCCAGCGGGTTGGCATGCTGACTCCGTGGCTCGAGGCCTTTCCTTCGACGGCATCACAGCTACGAGACGAAATTGACGAATACATGGGCTACAAGCTCTCCGACGTCATCCAGAATGGGCCCTCGAAGCTGCTTACTGAAACCCCCAATGCGCAACCTGCTATCATGGCTACCTCCATATTCATCTTGCGCATTCTCGAGCGTGAATTCAATTTCAAGGTCACAGACCACTTCGACGTCACACTGGGCCACTCACTCGGCGAGTTCGCTGCGGTCGTGGCTGGCGGGTACATCTCCTTCCAGGACAGTTTAAACCTGGTGCGCAAACGGGCAGAGGCCATGACGGAAGCTACGAAGCATGCGATCGAAAAGTACGGCGGCGAATATGGCATGGTAGCAGTCATATCTCACCCAGAACATATGGACCAACTTGTTGAGGCCATCCGGGAGTTTGTCGGGATTTCCGCCGAGGACCTAGCAGACCTGCCGCCTATTGAGCAGGTGTTGATAGCCAACATAAACAGCAAGAACCAGATTGTATTGAGTGGAAACATCGAAAGGATCAAGACACTCATTGCCCACGTCCGCCAATTTCTCGGCTACGACCCACGCGCCGTCCGTCTCAAGGCTGATAGTCCTTTTCACAGCCCTATCATGAAACCCGCCGTCGCTGTGATGCGCCAACTACTCGAAGAGCCTAGCAAAGTCAAGGGCCGCGAAAACGAGGACATTGTGACGTTTCCTGGGCAGTTGCCGATCATCAGCAACGTGTCTGCGCGGCCAGTTTGCTGCAAGAAGGAGCTCAAGGATTTGCTGGCCCGTGGCTGTCTTGATACAGTTCGCTGGTGGGACAGCATCAGGTACTTGGACCAAGAGGCCCGTATACGACGATGGGTAGGCGTCGGACCAGGCAAGGTTGGTCGCAACCTTGTAGGCAAAGAGGTCGGTATGCGCGGCAAAGATCTGGTAAAGGGTGGAGGCGTATGGGCCATTACAGATCCATCAGAGGTTGAAGAGGTTTTAAGAGGACTTGAAGATACCGCGGGTCTAATGGAAGACGACGAATATTCAGAGTGAAGGTAAATTGGGGAGCGTGTAAGATACAAGGGAGGATGCATGCGCCCAGCGCACTCAGTCCCATGGGCAATTCACTGCACATATCATATTACTTGCGAGTGCACGTTAATAGGGGATACGCTACATAAGAGGCAAGCGAATTATGGATTTGACGAATTGAACAGCTTTGATAGTATCGATTACTACAGGATTGCATATATACATATATATACGTACATATCTAACAATAGCTAAGCTTACCATTAGAGCTTATGAACTTGTAATGGTTTCTGAGTCAATGGCCGGTTTCAGGCAGGCGAGCTAAAAGAGAGACATTCCAGCCTCCAGCCGCTATCATCATATTCCGAATTGGAAACGATAAATAAACTCGATATTTCCAGTTTACAGAGCTCTGGTCTTTTTCTCAAACTCTCGCCATCTCAAGAGGCTGTTTTTTTTTTTTTCGCTGCAACTATTCATCATGATGGCCTTGGAAGTAGTTGGAAGTGGGGATTACAAGTTAAGGTTGCCCACTGGGACGAAGCGAGCATGGAGGCTTCCACTTAGCCGGGCTTCCTCTTTCAACCTCCATCTTCGCCAACAAGCTGTTATAACCATGTCCACCGCGATACCTTCAATCGCCTGCCTGGGCGTCATCGGTAGAAACGTGAGTATATCCATTTCTAAGCCACCATTCACTGCGAGAAGTCGCTAATTCATCGTCCTTATAGAACAACCCCCTCCACATCTCTATCTTTCCCTCGCTCGATCCAGGGACAAACACATTCGCCCCGATCCGTACACCTCTCCAGTTTTCGCTCCTCTTGTCTTCCACCATCGATGTCTTCGACCTCCGCGCAAAGAACAACGCCGTTTCGGGCGTAGGCCTCTCGGGTGACTTTGGTCTCTTGCACGCCGTCGACGACCGCCTCGCCGCCTACGGATTCGAGACCAATACGGGCGTTCGCATGGTTTGTGTCGTCGACATGCGCGGTCGCCGCGTAGATGGTAACGCTCCTGTAGCTGCGAGTAGGGGCGCTGCTGCGGGTCTGCGCGACGCTGAGCTGAAGCCTGTCTTCCGCGCTATGCAGCATGCATACGTCAAGTTGTTGCAGAACCCGTTTTATGACCCGGATGAGCATGCGCCGCTGGGTGGGAGAGGAGGCAAAAAGATTACGAGTCGCAAGTTTACCGAGGATATGAAGAGAATAGGGGAAGGCTGGACACCAGGTGTGACAAGCCTTTAAGCTCAGTTAGGACGAGGCAGTGTATAAGTAAAGCAAGATACAGGTGCATGGCGTTTTGGAGTATGGCATATCGGGATATCCGATCATAGACTAGCTAGATCCTGCCCTCATACGGGCCACTGATTGATTCACGAATGACTTAAATCTATTCGTTTCTGAGTGTTGAGTACCAATATGTATTCATACATGCTTGTCTTACATTCCACCGGCTTCAAATAGTTCAGACACTCTTTCCGGAGTTATTCTTCAGATCCTCAATCCTCCACTTTGATAGTCCAGCCATCTCATCAATCTCCAAACTCTGTCCCATCCCTTCATCTTTGCTCAGCCGACTTGCGCCGATTTGGTGTTGGACGGCCTGCGTAACCATGCCTCCCTCCCAGTGTCGTGCCTCAAGGGGCAACGGTTGCCACCAATCTCCTGTCCTTGCATGCCACTGTGCGCTACAAAGTTCCCACAGTCGAGAGATTGCTCTCTTGTACGCGAACCTTTCGTCTTCACCAGTAAATGCGCTTCTGTTCGCAAAGTCGATAGGCTTGGTTTGTATACCAAAGTCCGAGTCCTGGTCTGGATCGTAAGTTGCAGTGCTTGACTTTGTATCGTAGTATGCCACATTGGGTCGGAATGGAGACATTTGGTCTTGATATACTTCGGCAATAGTTTCTGATATGAGATCGTCAGGCTCATTCGGATTGTTTGGCTTTCCAGTTGCAGACACTCTCTTCTTGGGGAAGAAAAGTGTATCCGGAGGGTTTTGGGCCCGAATAATGAGCTTGCAACGAGCTTCGTATAGAGCATCTAATAGCGTAATAAAGCGTCGCGCCTCGTTCTTTGTTGCGTGTGTGAGAACAGGAACGTTGTCGATGATAAATGTGTGATATGTAGAGGCCATTGTGATATAGTCAGCCGGCCCGAAGGTCTCGACTATATCTTCAAAGTCCCAGAATACATGACCGTTGTAGTGTCGAGGAGTATGAACCTTTCGACCATACACCACAACAGTTGAGGGTTCCCATGGTAATGTTTCGGGGTCCGTCCATGTAATAGCAGTCCTCACTCGCTCTCTCCATACTTCCTGTTCACCCGTTGACAAGTAATAGTTGACCGGCTTCTTAACTGTTCCTTCTGGTTTGTCTTGAACAGTGGCTTCTTCTGCCGCAGTTTCGGCTTCATTAGTGCTCCCAGCCATAACGAGAGGACTACCGGTCTCCTCTCTTCTTCGCCAATCTTTGGCTCCCTCCATCTGCCAAAAGTCACATCTGGCCTTTAATACTTCGAGGAAGTTCGCAAAATCACTGGTAGATCCGTACAACTCGCCTCGGGCACGCACTGTACCACCAAAAAACTTGCGGATCAGGCCTCTTGTCGGTGCGGGTGTGTAGTCCACGCCAATTGCATTCTGAAGCTCTTCAGGCATACGGTTCGAAGACGCAACAAGAACACCGCCAAGCTGGAAGAAAGCAATAAAGAGATGGCTGAGAATCTTGCTGGCTGCTTTATCAGGCAACTGGAACTCATCAAGGAACAGGATTGGAGACTCGTCAACCAGCTTCTTAGCCATCCACAGGATAGAATAGTCTTTTTCACCCTCTTCAACATCCGGACTGGTCTTTCGATGGTGTTCGAGTTGGGAAATGGTGTAGAGCATGAAGGTATTGAAATGCCATCTTCGCTTCCGCTCAGTTGGCAAGCCATCTGCGAGGAGGTCAAGTAGCATAGACTTCCCAGTGCCCACTTCACCTGAGAGAAATAGACCTTTGGGTGAGTCTATCTCAATTGCCGACTCATGGTTCGCAAGTACCCGTGTCATAGCGAGACTCTCCTTTCCTTCAGGTGTGGCGAGCAGGTGCTTAAAGAGCGGGTTTCTCCATATGGAGTGATTGCGCAACGCAAGGATATTCCCATCTTCTTCTGCATCGTCTTTGGGTTTCGCCTCTGTTAAGCGGGCAACTTGTCTTAGGCGTTGACGATATTCGGTATGCGGAGAGTAGTCCTTGATACGGAGATATATTTTGTGTAAGTGCCTGGCAAGTCTATGCTGAGATGGGTCTGGAGCGTAGAGACCAGCGGCTACGTTGGTCTGATACTTGACCAAGGGGTCTGTTATGATTACTGCTGTTGAGAATCGTCTCATATTGAACCTGCTGAACGTCACGATGTGTAGAGATGTAGGGTAGACATGAATCGTGATCTTGACCGCCGACCACGTGGTGTGGTTGAAACTCAATTGACGGATGTTGAAGAATGCGACATTAAAGATAGAAAGATTGAAGATGTATAGTATTTGATGTTTACCTAGGTACTGAGGTAACCTACTTACCTGCCTACCTATAGTACCTACTGATGTTGCATCCAAGTGGCGATTAGTCAACTTCGCGATCCGCTAGGTGATCCAACCTTTATCAGATCGTGGGTGCCATACGCATCATCGACTCATTTGACCAAGCTCAGAAGCAATAGAGGAACATGAATGTCTACTTCTTACTACATACCCAGGTATATAAAGTGTACTACGACAAGATTTGAAAGAGAAAAACAATTTCAGCAGAGTTTTAAGTGAATTATTTTGCTAGAAATGGTGAACGAGATGACATCAATTGCATGTTGCCTGGATTTCATACCTAGGTGGACAAATGAAAGTATCAAAAGGCTCAAAGTACCTGGACACAAAGCACTGTCTCAGCTTCAGCTGTGACTAAGGCAAGGTACCACAAGCCTCAAGGTACCTACCTCAGACGGAGGCTCTGCCACGAACGGCCTGCATGCGATCTTCAGTGGGGCATCCGTAGAGCTCTGGTTGGCTCACAAACCTAACTGACGGAAGCTCTCAAGGGGCTCCAAGGCAATGCCAGCTCAGCACAGCAGCTCTAGCACACTGCACCTCAGAGGAAAAAAAAAGGCACCGGGGTGAATTTAACCAATAATAACGCGACAAGCAAGGTCGTAGCTGGGAGACCAACAACCTATTTTGTTGTTCGATTGGCTACCGATGCACTCTTCGTCACTGCTACCTCGCTGCAGGATACAGTAGGCTTCGAAAGCCCAGTTTTCTCTCCCATCCCAACCCATCCATCATCTCAAAAAGTTACCGCTCACATCCTCCCATTCACGTCAACAATCCATCACGATCATCGTCACGTTTACGCCGCAAAATGCCTCTATGATCACGCGGCTGATTCCATCGCCATTTTAATCCGACACGTCCTATTTCGCGACTTCTTTTCTTGATACATCCGACCATCCATCGACATCAACTTTGCGATCCACCCAAAATGTTTTCTCCGTCCGCCGCTCAAGGCGGCCCGGCGACTGCGACTCGTTCACGTCGTCGCCAGCGCCCCGTGAGCTCCGAACGTACCACCCAGCAACCGAAAGCCAAAAGACAGAGACTGCCTCTGACGGAGCAGACTTTTGTCAATCCCGATGCCCAGCAGGAGATGATCGAGGTCAAGGCTGATGCCAAGGTCGCGACTCTACCCACCAAAAACAAGAACAAAAACATCGAGCCTCCAGAACCTCTGAGCCCAGTTTTGCGCAAGGAATCCAACGTTCGTGCAAAAAAGGCCAAGCACGGCGACCGTGCCGCCAATAAAGGTGATGGAAGTCTTGTGCTGGTAAGGATGGAGAGATCACTTCTTTCAGCTTGATGCCGCATACTAATTGTCCTTCTAGACGAGCACAAATGCCTATACGGTTAGCAAACTCCCAGCTCTGCCCGACAGAATTCGCTCCGACTGGTCAGGTAAGCCGATGCGCACAACAAACTGATTCTTTGATGCCCTGCTCACTTTAACTATCGTAGCCTACCAAACCGCCGATATCTTCTCTACGGGCTATGCCCTCTCCCTAACTCAAACACACGCCCTCGTTTGGCCCTACACATCCACATCGCAATCTCCAGAGACCTTTTCTTTCAGCCTCCCATCGACCACCAAACCGAACGAACCCCTTCCAGTAGGATGCCTTGTTTCACCATCCGCGTCATCTGCCGAGCCTGGCTTGGTTGTCGTTATGGGAGGTAGTGGAAAGGTTGTATACTGGGAATCGATTGCGAGCGCGGCCACGTTTGTTTTCATGAAGAAGGACCGCACAGGCGTTGAATACACCATCTCGGGAATGCACTCGGGGGAGAAAGTCGTAGCCATTACCAATGCGGAATCTGCTGGTTTCATACTCACCTTCAACTCCGGGCGCCTTGCGTACATGAACGTACGCGACGGCCAAGGTCGACCTTCTATCTCAGTTCAATTCTTGCGCAACAACTTGTCGCCGCCCACTGGTGGTATCTTCGGCAGTATTCGACACGCTTTCCAGCATCTATCTCTTAAAGGAGACATTGCCGCTGTCCGCGCAGATCGGTCTGCACGAACAGGCGAAAGGAACATTGTGGCTCTTACCGGCAAAGGACGACTTAATGCCTGGAGAGTTCATCGTGGAGGCCATAACGAGATTATCGGTGATGCAGATGTACGCGAGGAAATCGTTGCTGCCCTGCAGAAGACCGATCCTGTATCCCAAGAATACCCCGAGGATTCTTTCGAAGCAATTGATTTCACTTATGTCCCCAAGGGTTTGGAGTCCAAGTACCTTGAGTTGAGCAGGCTGAGTGACGCGATGGCCACTGATGACTCGTCAGTGCAACACCTCCTGGTTCTCGTCAGCTTGACCCTGCGAAGCACTTCTCGCTACGCCTTGGTCGAGGCCATTCTAACTCCTAGAGACTGCCAAATCGGCATGGTTCGTCCTATAACTTCATATAGTGCGCCATTCTCATCCCAACTTTCCGAAACCCCACGACCACGCATATATCTTCCTCGACCCGCTCTGGTCGCTTTTGTCGTTTTCGACCGCGCTACCATTATTGCTTCTATCGCTACTCCGCCACAATCTCCCGAATCCCAGCTTCAAATCGACAGTCACATACTACCTGCCGCCTTTGAAGATGTCATCGATTTTCGAGAAGATGACGTACACGAAATCATTGGTTCTGGGTTTGAGGAAATCGCGCCGGTCTCTAACCACGAGGAGCACCGATTGCACCGACCCAAGACAAAGAACCCTGCCGTTGTTCTCATGGTCCGGGGAGCCGGCGCAGTGCGCATTGTGACAACTGAGGTGGACAAGTTTGCTAGTGACCAACCACCAAAGGTTTCCGCAAAGAGCAAAATTGAGCAGGCAGTCTTTTTCGGCGCGAAGCAAGACAATCCCTTGATTTTTGATGGCCGACATGATATCAAGTTTGCAGATGACGAAATTGCTGAAGCTGCGCTTGAAGTCAGTCACGAAATCCTGAGTTCGAGCACCCCTTTTATATCAACCCTCCCAGCATCATTGGAAGATAACCTGCGAGCTCGATCAAACGCGCTCGAGAGGTTAATCACCCAGCTTAGAGTTATGGGGGCAGACCTTGACCGCAAGACACGTTGGAGCCTGCTGTACGATGCCGAGAAAATGCATGTGGCTACCCTGCTTTGGAAACGACATGAGGCTTTTACTGCTGCACGACCGGCAAACGACAAGAAGAGCCTTGTTGGCACGATCGTCGAATTCATCCATCAAGGTCAGAAGCACAACCCCATCGCTGAGATTGGCGAGGTTGATCGAGTTCGTCACTGGTTCATCAACGACGTCTTCCGCCTGGAACTTTTTGTTGCTTGGGCGTACGAAGTTATCAAGACCTTATATAAGGACAATCTCCTTGATGATGCCAAGGTTAATGTTATGATCTACGAAGCAGTCCAAGTCTACAACTGCACATACACAGCAGCTCATGATTTCCGAAAGAACAGCCTCAGTTCCTACGGTCTTGGATTCGAAGAACTTCGCCTGGGTATTCTCCGTGACGGATATGAAGATCTTCCTGAGCCCTGGACTGGCTCTCAGTACGTCGCCAATAACGCTAAACGTCTCGTCGACCTCTCAGATCAGTGGGTGCTAAAGAACCACGATGCGGGAGAATCGAATAAGACACCAAATCAGCCGGATCCCAAGGTCGTTTCTAAGATTTTCGAGGAACTCCCTACTCTCATTGACGGTATGCTCACTTCGGTTCTGGAGTATGCTCGCTGGTCAGCAACACAACCCGACCAGAAGGTTATGTCACAACAATTCGCAAAGGTGTATGCAACTGACCGCTTTGAGAAGCCTCTTGCGTTGGCACGTTCTGGAAAGTGGGAGGAGGGCGCTTCAATTGCCGAGAAGCATGAATGCCTTCGTGCTCTTTCTGTCATCCTGCTTGATCATATCGAAATCCTCGAGAATCGCCTTAGCGAGCCAGGACTCTCCCTGGTGGAAACGCAAAATCTCAAGCGGCTCAGAGACAGTAAGAAAACTAAGTTGCAGAACAGCTTCTCTACTTACGGCCAGGCCTTCGCATTTCCTGCTTACGAGTTCTTACTTCAAAAACACGGAGTTGAGGACGTATTGGAGTTCGACCTCGATAACCACGGCTATAAGACGCAGTTCCTTCGTAGCAAGCCTGAGCTGGCGCGAATCTCGTGGATTAATGATATCCAGCAGGAGAAGGATGTGGCTCACAGTGCCGACACGCTTATCAACCTAGCACTTACCAAAGAACAACAAGTCTGGAACAAGAAGATCGAGTTGAGTCTCGGAAAACTTGCTCTTATGGCCGAGCTTGAGGAGAAGGATATCAATACTGGTGGTCTCAAGGTCAACGCTGATGAGATCCGTGTCGACGAAAAGGTGAAGAAGGTTGACAGAGAGTTGGTCGCGATTAGAATTCAGGATCAACTATACCACCAAGTTCTTCCCAGCACATACGATGCTGTGGACGACGCCGCGGCGCTCAACTTTGCCATGGAGGTTCACAGCATGAATATTCCTCGTCGCCAAAAGGCCCAACACCAGATTTTCGAAGATGGTATGAAGCGTCTTCTGCAACATGAAGCTTTGGACGCTATGACGCTTATCGATCTTCTTACTCTGATTTATTTGAAACCTGAGTCACGGGCCGAGATGGCCCATCCGTTCTGGCTGGCTCTTCTAGTTGCTGAGAGTAGCTGTCACAGCGACGAACTTAGGGAGGCCAAGAGGATGATTTGGAGGAGACTTTTTATTCGCGACGATTGGTCACGCATCAACGATACCCAGCTCAAGGACGACCGTGAGGTGGTAGAGAGGTTGGCAGACACGGAACTCTTCGCTATGTTAACAGACTGCATTAGCTTTCGTACGTTGATTTCCGGATCCAGTAACTCGAACTCCTACTAATTTGAATCACAGAGGATCCGAAAGAACCTTTCCGGCCCCGGTCCCCCAACGAGGCCTTGGGTGCATTTACTGAGAACCTTGACCGTCGGTTCCGTGACTTCGAGACATCGTTCCGCACAAAGCTGATTGAGGCCATGAAGCATGAAGACAAGCTCCTTCATCAGTTTATCGAAAAGAACCGCCTTAGTAAATGGGTTCAGACCACTTTCGAGGCCGTACGGGCCGAGCTGGACAGCAGTTTAGACACTGCGACTAAGAACGCCAGCGTTGTTGACACAGATAAAGTTATGGCCGGTTCGATATTTGACACGGATATGTCAATGGACACGAGTCCCGGTGGGCGATTTTAGCTGAACTGTTCACCGGGGTTGGCCGGGGCGCTGATTTGTTCCTACAATTGATTGGCTTGTACAATACACTGTTCTACATGACGCATGCATACTGAAGATGGGAGATGCAGCTAGTGCCACAGCTATGGCATACATCAACGTTCATTATTCTGATACAAGGGAAACACGTATACGAGCACGGCAAAAAAAAAAAAA
>JABFFG010000203.1:0-25464 GCA_013623685.1 Fusarium transvaalense
ATATTATATATACTTTATATTTCTTACTAATTACTTTATAATATAACGATACTGATATTTCTGAGGAGGCGAAGACTGTCCCAATCATAAATATTCGGAAGAAACCCCATCCAGCATGAGACCTAGAAACGTCAAGTCAATGTGACCTCCCTGCCTGTTTAGTAAAGCCCTGCATCAAGCACATGTATGTATATCTTGAATGAATCTAGCAACGCCTACAGAGCTGTTAACGAAGATGCGATATAGATATTGTCAAAACGTACCAGGTTCAGAAGGTTTAAATGCAGTAACCACATATGGGACACAACTTATTTCGTGTCTCATATGAAGGATTTGCTTTGATTTGATTTTAACCTCATAGCATAAAGGATTTGCTTTGGGTTTCCCCTTTTCCCATCAAAGATTATGTTCTTCTAGTAGAATAATTCTGTCTGGGATACGAGAATATGCAAAACATCATGGTTCGGAAGCTCTCAAGCCACTTAATTATATATACTGTTACAGTTAACGTTGATGGCAATTATGTAGACATAACTGCATCAATGAGCAATGTCGGTGAAACTATCTATGAACCTACTATCAATGCAAACCCAAGCGGTAAAGAGAGCTATAGACGACGTCTATCAGCGTGATGAATAGATAGATAAACAGATATAACCAACTAGCAAAAAAGAATATCTGTTGACACTGACAAAAGTTAACTCCGGTACAGGGAATCGAACCCTGGGCTCCGCGGAACTAATCTCTCAAGTTATGAGAGCGCGAAATGTTAGCCACTACACCATACCGGATGGTGATTTGTTGAGATAGTGCCAGGCGATTAGCTTATAGTAGCCTCAAAGCATGACCTCGTTGTATCAATCTTGAAAGGAGTCTCCAACTTCAACTGGATACACTTATTTTGTTCTTTGTGTGGCATTACATGCATCTAAGACCCTCAACGTACAGCGACTGGTCACAATAGATATCGTCTAGTAGCTGTCAAAACAGCTTTAGTTAGTAACTAACGTAATAATAGTAAGCTAGGTTACATACCGAAACGTGCACTATAGAGTTATACTACCGACATCACCGTGCCATATCCTCAAGGTTTCGTCTTCTGTAAATATTCCCTGACTAAAGTCATTCCGAGATGAATTACCAAAAACGAATTTCAGTTTCGCTGTGTACTCGCTGTTGCTGTGAATCTCCAACAGCCTCTCAACCACTTGGATCGTGTCTTCCTTTCGTGACCGAGGTTGCGTAAAGGGTCTCAAGTCGTCGATAATGAGATATAAGATTGTGTTCTGAGACAGTCGAGTGAGGAGTGTTTCAAATACAAAGAGGATAGCTTCGATATCAGTAGGATCAACCTCATTTTCCACGAGGTCTAAATCATCTGCGTCGAAGTCGCGATAGTGGTCTACAAGCTGTAACAAGAGACTCATTGCTAGCTCATTCGGGCTCGCGTTTGGGTCTCTGCTAAGATCTTTGTGCTGGCTGGCGAAGAATGCCACTGTTATGATACGAGCAGCATCATCGTCAGCTTCTTGTTTGTGTTTATAAGCAAAGCTTTCCAGCCGGAGAAATGTTTCAGCGGCGACTACTGGCATTTCGAGACTACCAGTAGGGTTGTTGGACCTCGTATCGATGAGCAGTACACACGACTCATCTAATGTGAGGCAGGACTGAAACCGAGATTGCAATTTGACGGTTGTAATGAGATCTTGATCAATCTCGTAACCCGGCATGTGCTGTAACCTTAATATGTTTGTGCAGTCTCGATGCACTAAATATGATTCATAGCGCCATTTCACAAGTATGTCCTCGATACTGAGAACAGGAGCTTCGATTCGAGGCATAGTCTCTTTTTGTAGCCGAACTCGCTGGCGTTCAAATTCTGCTTTCGCTGTGTCATCGAAGAACTGGGTCAACTTGTCAAGGACCAAAAGTCGAGATTTAATATCTCTAAACTCTGCCATCACCTCTTGTGAGTGACTGTCAAGGCCATGCATGATGGAGAAGTTTTGTTGTGATAAGCCTTCTTGACGTTCCGCTGATAGTACAGTAACCCGAGCGGCGAATCGCTGTGCTGCTATCTTGACAGTGGCCATCCGATTCTTCAGCTTTTCAGAGACTCCTGTTGGATTCGCGAACATCTTTACGCCAGTGACTAAGGGAAAAACAGTGAGTAAGTGACATCTTTACCTTGAATACAGGTAGCGACTCACCAAACGATGGCTTGAGGAACCAATCTACTATCACCTCCAAAAGTCCATAGATGGATGCATATATGGCAGCCACACGTCTGTGCAGATCCTCGTCCGTGACATGCAGTTCAACCAACGAGGCATGATCGTTCAATATGAAGGGTAATTCTTCCAAAGCATTATATACCTCTTCTCTATAGCGACCAGCCTCTTCGAGTGCTTTGAAAATGATCTTCAAACCACCACATAAAACAGAGCAATAAGAGTCGGTTGGCACAAGGTTCGTAAGGGTAGTGCCGGCTCCAGCATTGCTGCAAAGCTTTTGAAATGCTTGCTTTAACTTGCCAGTGAAGCCCGGAGCCCGCGCTTTGTCCTTTGATGAGAGCGCCTCCAATGCTTCGCAAGCGTCTGAGACGGACTGATCAACTTCTGACCATGAGTGGATATTCGCAAGGTCTAACGCAGGTAGCTTTCTCTTTTCACACAACAGGTCTATTCTAGCGATCAATAGATTCTGTGCTTGGATTGCGTTGGAATAAACCTCATCGTAGTTACTGTTCATAGAGTTAAGTCTTGGACCGGGAATTATTCAAGGGATGACCTACATGGAATCGACGGGGGACGAGTCTCGTACCCAGGACTCCGACCGCTTGTAGATAACTCCAGAACCAGGTCTTGCCATAAGTGCTGGATGTATATCCCCGTTCAGCTTTCTGACCATGAACTCTGGGACTTCATTTATTGTTGGACGGGTAGGACGAGCTCTGCCGAGTGGGCTATTTTGATGCGGACGATTCATTTTGGAAACTTTGCAAGTTGAGGCCAAATACAACCTGATGAACTTGTCAAATTGTGAGTTTTCTACACTGATCACAAGCAACGAGAGTACGAATAACGAGGCCCTCCAAAGACCGACCGTAAGCTTCGCCTGTCTATCACCTGAACCGCGGTCCGGGGTAGTCTACCCCTCTATCTGGAAGTTGTATAGTCATTTACCAATGATGAGACAGGATCAGTGGGAGATAGCAGGCTTCCATTAGGCAACCAAGCTATCAAACATGCGAGTATTAACGAATTGTCGGCTAGCGTATATGCACTGTAACCTCACTATTGATTTCGTCTCTTATTACCCAGTTGACCGAGGTCAAGATTGCACAGCCGATCTGACGTGATACCATGGTGCAGGATCGCCTGGAGCTGAGATCAATTTGGGGAAAGTAGGTAATCGACATCTCCGAATATAGCCGGCTTGGCAATCAGGCTGGCGCTTCCAAGTTCTGCACTCAATATCATAAGGAATTCCCTA
Organism: Fusarium transvaalense; assembly: GCA_013623685.1. NCBI lineage: Eukaryota > Fungi > Ascomycota > Sordariomycetes > Hypocreales > Nectriaceae > Fusarium > Fusarium transvaalense. Next base: position 3,496 of record JABFFG010000203.1, read on the forward strand.
CATCTGACCCAGCTCCTCTATGAGCGAGGAGTTATTTTATACTACCTAAAGACTGTTTGGACTAACTCTCAACAAAGACCATCCACAACTCTTAGTTCTTGAGACAATGGCAACCTCGGTCATGACTGATCCGAGTATATCTGGGTTGGTGTCTGAATCAGCCCTGCCAGTTGATGCTCCGATCCAAGATGCAGTTCCTACTCCAACTGTTAGGGCATTTCAAGTTGAAGTCTCCTCGTCACCAGGTAAAGGAGATAGCGCATCGACCCAGACATCTGATCCAATGTCCAACGCTAAGCTTCTCATGGCCATGCAAGTACTAGAGCAGGAAGCGAAGAAGCTGCAGACTTTACTCCCGGATTCTGTTCCGACAAATCTCGACCGCCGCCTCCAACTCGCTAAAGGGCTGATAGAAGAAGTTCAGCAGGAACTCAACTTGAATGACACCGGTGGTCAACAGGGCGAGACTACATCCAATGCTTCCGCAAAGTACTGACCCAGCAATCAATCCCTATTGCGGTGGCAATTTATATACTAACAGCTATCCAGAAAGAAGAATGATACGCCGACCAAAGAGCAGGGGGACAAAATGGTATGCCAAGTGAGACAAGCCAGTATGGAGGAATGGCCAAAAAGTAAAACGGAGCCTCCACATGTCATTACCGCATATTATCCCTCTGCATCTCTTATCGACATCACCCGCGATGGAAAGGTAGTCGCCAAGGAAGTTCTAGATCGTCAAGAGCGTCCTCATAGGGTAGGATTGGCTTCGGAACCGTTGATCCAGGAGATCAAGGAGATTACCGGCATCAATTATGGCACAGAACCACCTATTCTGTAAGATTACTCTCCACTGTGTAAACCCTGGACATGCTGACCGGAGTCTTATGTACCCAGATTGGCACCGCCATACAAGGTAAACCTAGGCATGATATTGTTGTCAACGCTTGCTGATCTCTTGTCTCCTAGCTTCTCATCAGGTACCATGATGCAATCGACGAGAGGCTGGCGCAATTAAAAGGCTATCTCCAGTCAGAAGACAACGGGTCTGACGGTACCCATAATTTCCAGTTTCGACCCGTCGTGAGTACAGCACTACCAACGATTGAAAACAACGAAGAAGAGTTCCCTCGGGTCCCAAGAGAGGAAGCTGAACAAGATCCAGCGAGCATGAAGACGGAGGTACCGAATGGGAACAGTCATGAGGCATCCGCGATGCGTCAAAGATGGATCACACGTTTCAATCATCTGAAACTACTTCAAGAATTCAGTGACAAGCATCTAGCAACAAGGCATGAGACATATGCAAACATCAAGACTGGAGACCTGAAGAAGATTGCTTTCGAAGATTTGTGTTTTCTCTTCACTCCAGGTGATATTGTCTACTTCAAGGTAAGAGGATATGAGCAGCTAGGTAGGGTCTACTCTGTGATAGGGGGGCAACAGCGGAAAGGAAAACCGCAAAAGGAAAAGCCCCCAAGACAATACAATCCATACACTGGAGAGGTGATTGGGAAGTTGCCGGAAGAAAATGTGCAAAGTCAGGCGCGTGGATCCTGGAGTCCAGTCACTATCGACTTTTATACCATGGAATCTGATGGATATTACCTTGGTCCAAAGGATCACTGCAGGCAGATCCACCGCTACTCCGGTGAACGCAGTATCACGGACTTGGCCATCTTTCCACTTAGATTTCATGAAAAACAGGACGAAATAATGAGGCGTCTCATTGAAAGAGGAAGCAGATACTGCTCTTCATATGGGCACAAGAGCTACAGAGGAACCACGTGTCCCGAGATCGACAAGGATACTCCCGAAGAGGTTTTTGGTGATATGTTTGTTGACATGAAAGACTATTATCGCGTTCCCGAAGAAGAAGCATATAATATTTATTACAGACCATCGAAACCCGAGCTTGGCAAACTGCAACCCATACAACCGGACAGTGCAGAGACCGAGGAGGAAGTCAACAATAGTACATACCACCTGTTTGACAGGGAGGTGGACGAGAAAGCTTTTGATGATTTCATATTCTCCCATCAGCATGAGACAGAGCTCGTGAAGCTCGGTTCAGAGATTGTACAAGAAGAGGTTCTTCAGTTCTTGCCTCACTGGGTCCCTGCATATTTCTTCCGCACCAGGCGCTACGGTAATCGAAACGCCCTCACTTCCCTGATGGTATACTGATAAATACGTGATATAGAGCGAGTCTATGTGAACCACATGCAAGACATCGATAAGAGTGACGAAGCCAGAGACAGCAGTTTCGAAGACCTGGTTATACCAGACAGCCACCGAGATCTCCTACTGGGTCTTGTAAGGAATCTAGTGTTGGATCAAGAGCCAGAGTTTGGACGCCAGGGTCCTGTGGGCAGGTCCACCCAGATTGATATCGTTCGAGGGAAAGGACAAGGTTTGATCATTCTCTTGCATGGACCACCTGGCTCTGGGAAAACCAGTACTGCTGAGACCCTGGCAGCGTACAGTAGACGACCATTGTATCCAATTACATGTGGCGATCTTGGAGTCGACGCAGATAATGTCGAAAGTTCTTTGGTTGAGCATACAGAGAGAGCTCAACGATGGGGATGCATCTTGCTTCTTGATGAAGCCGACGTCTTCTTGAGTCGTAGGGATTGGCGTGATACGGAACGAAATGCATTAGTCTCTGGTGAGGTACCATTCGTTCCCTCGCGTGCTTGGCTAACATGACTAGTCTTTCTCCGTCAACTTGAGTACTACTCGGGAATATTGTTCTTGACCACCAACAGAGTGGGTGTTCTCGACGAGGCTTTCAAATCTCGCATCCATGTATCCCTGGCATATCCTACAATCAGATTAAGGGAAACCATGGATATATGGAAAGGGATTTTGGACCGCCTTGAGAGAGACAACCGCACAACAAAAATCAAAGTCAAGTTTGACAGAAGTGCCCTACTCTCCTGGGCTGACAGACACTACAAGACACACGAGAAAGAAAATACAGCCTGGAACGGCCGACAGATCCGCAATGCTTTTCAGTTGGCTATCTCTTTGGGACACCATGATCGAGACCGTAAGCTGGTAGCTGCAAACTTGACCAACGCACAAGCTATGGCGAGCGGCGAGAAGAAATGGACTTCAGTGAGACTGACAACGGCAAACTTCAACAACATTGCCAAAACAGCGAGAGATTTTGAGGACTACCTTCAAGCTACAAGAGGAAACGACAGCGAAATTGCTAAGACGTTGTCACTCCGGCACGATGACCAGGCAGAAGAATGGGCGGGTTCCTCGCGGTCTACGAGAGCGCACAAGGATTATACAGGCCAGAGTGGAGGACTTCTCACGCCCAGGCCTACAAATCATGACAAGGGCTCATCGCGAAATAGCTCTAGCTACGAATCTCGACGATCACGTGTAGATATGAGAAAAAGTCCTTCGGAAAGTAGACGGCGGGAAAGAAGCCGAGACGTGAGGGAGGAACAGAGCAGTGATGAGTTCAAAGATGAAGATGGAAATGAAGATGATATTATTGAGGATATTTCGTCCGACGATGAATAAGAAGCTATGTCATTAAAGGGTTTCTACACATTTTTAGCATTAATACCCTTATAATAAGGAGAAGTTGAATAGTACCTAAACCGTTTTTAATTAATTATCAATGCTTTCCAGTTTTCTGCGTAAATATTAGGCTCTGAGGATGTGTAAGGGAAGGACTGAGCTGTGTCAGGCAGCCATGGCGTATGTGAGACAACAGCCCAACACATAATGCAAATATTGATTCAATGGAAGCAATTCCCTTTTTGCCTGCTGTCCTGAGTAGTCGTTACTCAAATCTGAGAAGACCCTGAGCGGGCCCTGAGTATATCTTAGGTTGACCTAGTGCTTATTTTTTTTACAACTTGAGGTCGGCTGACGAATCAGAGACTAGCATACAGGGTTAACATTCTATACCCTAGTAAGTCATAAGGACAGATTAACCTGCCGTTTCTTACCGGTTAGAAGAAAAGACAGAAGAAAAAAAGAGAGTGAAAAGAAAAGAAAAAAGAGTTAGGACAGACAACTTTACGATTACTATAATTATACCATCCCCTACCTCCACCGTAAGCATCAGCGCTATCCGCCCAAGACATCCATAATTCTAAGCCTATCCAAGGGAGCTCATTGGATGGGGTACGTCAATATGGATATGCTTCAGCCTGATTTTGGACAACACAGCACAGCCACAGTCTCTTCCTTGTTCATCGCTTAATACATTTATCACTTGCTTACGACAAGGCAGATTCTAAAGAACTGTACCTGTTATCTCTGACGATTTTTGTCTCGCACCTCCTCCAGCCTGATCTTTCTGTAGATATACATCAAGACAAGAGATTTCAGCTCTTGTCCTCGCTCAGACAGTCAGAGCCTATCCTCAATCACCACTACGCCCTTTACCACCCTATTCAACCTCATCTACAGCTGTTTCGAAGTCCATACCAACCAGTGTTCAAGTACCAGACTGCCAAAGTATCAGGATATCATGAGCCGCTCACGTAAAACAACTCATTCGCAATCGACAACCCCTGGCAGAAGCAAACGACGACGCACCAAAGCAAATAACAACAAGTTCGAATTCAAAAAACATCAGCCTGGTGGATCTGTTTCGTACCCCGAAGAAGCAGCCCCCGAGTTCAATCTCGAATCTGTGTCCTTAGCCTTATCTCAAGGTTGGGATCCCAACACGTTGTGGACAGAAGATGAGCTTGTCTTTCCGCCCCCCGGTTTTGGTTGTGTGAGACCCACTGCTACCAACCCTTGGTCACATTTCAATACACCAATTCATCGTGCTCTTTTCCAGAAACAATTTGATGTTGCTCAACTCTTACTCGATCACGGTGCTGATATCGACCTGCTAAACGCTTCGGGTCGCACCGTACTCCACGAGGCTATTGACCGAGGAATAAATACGTTTAATCAGGCATGGACCGAAACAGCTGCATGGATCGTCGAACACGGTGCCAACCTGGATAAGAAGACCGAGGACAGGACCGTCGTCGTCGCCAAAGATTCGCCTAGTGGCGAATCACGCCAGTATCATAGATCCGGCGGCATCTCCCCATTAAAAATGGCCACCATTCTACGCGACGTGACCAAGGTGCAACATCTTGCTGCGGCTGGGGCTAATGTTAACCTGCCAATTGATCCAGACGGATGTTGGTCCCCTCTTGATGTTGCATTTCTCCGTCGTCAGCTCGACATTGTCGAGGTTCTCGAGAACGCTGGCGCATCGTTTGCAACAGAAATCGACAACAGCACATTCAGCAGCGACGTCATCGTAACAAGCGAGACAAGCAGTCTGTACCTTGAGGAAGCCAGAAACCTGCTGTCGTTTTGTTTGTCTGGCCAGACGTTGCCTATGTATCCAGCCGAACAAAGCAATAGCATCCCTCCTTCCACTTGCCAACCTGTTTTTCGCTCCATCGTCAACACAGATGAATTCAAGACAGCCTGGAGACAGCAACAAAGCTCGGATGGTCCTTCGCGGTACAAGGATTCTGTGTCGACATTCTTTCGGATTCTCTCAGAAAAAGCACAGACAAGAAACCCATTGGAAATTCCAAAGTCTTATTGCTTGCTTTGCCAAGATGTCATCACCAGACTGAACTTGTCACAATCTTCCGATCTTCAACATGCTCTCACCTTGCAGGAATTGGAGAGAACGGCTCGTGATGGCTGTCCATTTTGCGGCCTGCTGCTCGACGCAGTCGACAGGGGCACCTATAGTGAGGGTGACAAAGGAAACACCTCTTCAGGTACTGATTCTGAAGACGCTCCCGTCATGTTGCAAGTCTACGATACGTTTATGGGAGGACTTCTGCAGGTACGGCACGGCGATAAAGTGTCTAGCCTCTCGATCAGTCTTCTAGAGGGTGAGATACCAAATTACATGATCTGTGTTTGAAATCAAGCTAACAACGTCGAACAGAGGAGTTTCTTAACTATTCTCCCGACCGCAGCGAGGGGATATCCGAGGGGACTGGATCTTCCCGAGCGCTGTCTTTAGGCAAAGTCTGGCTGAAGCGTTGCAGAGAGTCACATATCGACTGCCGACGATTGCACGATTTGACGGACCCTATTCTACCAACTCGCGTTCTAGACGTTACCGGCGGCACATTGCACGACCCACAGATCAAACTCATCGAATCGAGCAGAGTGAGACGAGGTGCATACTGCGCCCTGTCATACTGTTGGGGGAAGTCACGTTGTGTCATAACAACCAAGGCCAACTTAGCCAACCACAAACATGACATTCCTTTATCAACGCTTCCCAGGACCATCAGGGATGCCGTGCTGGCAACGCGAGGCCTCGGAATAGATTACATTTGGGTAGACAGCCTCTGCATTGTGCAGGACGATGCTGACGACTGGGCATCCGAGGCAGCAAGAATGGGTGATGTTTACGCAAATGCCATGCTGACAATATCCACACTGTCCGGGACTGACTGTAATGACGGACTTTTCACACCGCATTATCTCAGACAGCCATATGCCCTGCCATTTCCTATTCCCCCTACGACAGCGCGTACTGGGGACGCGCAATGGTTCGTGCCCGCAGTACACCCACCTGTAAAAGCGGACCGGTTTGGCGTGCTACAGCTACCCCTTCGAGGGCCTATTCACTCCAGAGGCTGGACTTTTCAGGAACAGGTGCTTAGCACTCGAATTCTGTGGTTTGGTCAAGGCCACGTTCAATGGGAATGCTTGTCCAAATTTGCTGCAGATTCGTCCCCGGATTCCATGGGCCACTATCCTCATCCTGGACGCGAGTCTGAAGAGCCCCATCGCTCTCGTCGAATGAAAGAGCATCTGCAGAGACCCTTCAAAATCGATGCTAATGTTTCTCAGTCTGAGCAGCAAGACCATGAGACCGGAAGAGGAAAATCCTGGGCAGAGGAAGATCGAGTCGCTGCTTATACGGAATGGGAGACTCTGGTGGCCGAGTATACGACAAGAAGTCTCACTAAGGAGTCGGATCGGATTCCTGCAATTCTTGGTCTAGCGAATGTAATGGGACCAATGTTCCAATGCGAGTTTTTTATGGGTATTTGGAAGGGCAAATATTTTCTCCGCAGTCTCTTATGGCGAGTTCAAACCGCGTCAACATGCACTGCCCTACAGTCCAGCAACTCGTACCCATCTTGGACATGGGCGTCGAAGTCCGGGTGCGCAATCGACTATTCTATGGCGAACCAAGCTGGAGGGCGCGAAAGCTCGTGGCCTACTTCACTCATTGCGATAGATGAGACCCACGTCTGGAACGGCACAACAGGTTCCATAACTCTCAAGGGCCCCGTAGGTAAGTTCACGCCGAAGCAAACAGAAACTCTCAGGAGTACCACCGGCTTTAATTTCTGGATCGAGATATCTATGGATCTTGATGCAAAGGACAGTCTACCGCAAGGGCGTCCTGTCTGGTACATAGATGTTTTGAGGTTTGAGCACGGTGCTACATACCAAGGATACGGGTATCCCACGTGGCCTCAAGGCCAGCCCGGATCTGTCGTTAGGTTGCTGCTTGAAGCTGCTGACGGCGAGGAACCCCCACGGCTATTTAGGAGAATTGGAATTGCTCATATCCAGTCGGAGGAGCCGGCCGTTATGGCGCGCGAAGTTGTGATTGTCTGAGGGGATGTCCTCTCAATTACATCAAACTTCTACATAGAAACAGTCATTAGTTCGCCTTTGGGGAAAGAATCCATGCTAAATGCAGCTGTTCTAAAGATAGAGCGTATGGCGTTGCAAGACAGGCGATAATACATCAGCCGAACATTTCGTTACTTCAGGCGAACGGCCAGACGGAAAGGCCACACAGAGTCAGAACAAATATCAGCAAAGCTCATGGTTTTTGCGCCAAGACCAGCTTCGTTCAATTCGCCGTATATAAAGCTAGTAGGGTAAAGGAAGCAAAATGACATCTATATAAACTGTAAATCACAAAGGACACAGTACATACGACCATACCTATCAGAGAACTCGGGATCCCGTCCGCTCTCCCATAGATAAGCTGGTAAGGGGCGGATTAGTAGTTGGGTCGGTGACGACCAGCGAATCCCCGCTGTTGTATGTTTTTGTCTTTTTTGGTGTTTTGTCTGAGGTCCGTCCGCTTGTGATGATTCCTGGTGTCGCGATAGTGTCATATACTGGGTAGATGCATATAAAATGACAAAGCTCCGATTCCGCTCACGCACGTCATGTGTCAGATCTGAGTCCTTTGACGATGACTGAATACAATCAAAGGACAAAAGTGATGATATCAACAAATTCAGCTTTCTCAAAATTGCCTACCAAAGAAAGTCATGCTTCATCTTTTGTGATCAATGCGAGGCGTTCCTCGTCCCGGTATTCATGATGGCCTCCGAATATACGGGTGATTTTATCGGTGATTACATCGGAACCCCTAACAAAAGAGACGATTCAATGTCTATTGATAGTCCTCCAGTCAAACCCTCATTCTTTGGTGTCACAGGGCATAACGAAATCTTCGAAGAAACGAAGAATTACCTCTCCAAACTTGACGCATTCAGTATCAACCCCGAAGATACCAGCATCTCAGATTCGCCGTCCAACAACACAATCAAATTCCATGATCTCCCGTCCAACATACGACAAACATGTCTCGCACTTCTTGGATGCATCTTTGGTCCATGCTACGATCGCTTAGTTGCGCAGAAAACCAAATATGAGAATAGACTGTGGTCGAATCTCACAGTGCCTGCGATTATCAGATCACTTGAATCAACCTTTGGATCGCATCTGGACCCAGAGAAGGTCAACCTTGAACATATCGCTGAACGTATATGTAATAACACAATACTACCCTTTCGAGACGCTGAGAGTAGCCAAGAGTGGGTTGATCAGCTTTGTGGTCAAAACTTACGATGGGAGTCGATTACCTTGCTGTGGAGTGTTTTGAGACGCATACCCAATTCGTTCGAGCCTATGGAAAGAAACCAGTTTCACATTTTGGAGAGCGGAACAGCGAACAAGGCAGCTTTGGCATACTTGAGGCAGGGCATCTCGCTTGCGCGTTATTTCACGCTTGCGAATGTTATGATTCTCGATCTTTTGCAGCAAAAGACCATCGTGGAATCCATGATCATCGGAGACGCAAGTAAGTGATGCAAATCCTGTTTGAAGAAGTTTACTAACAAGATACAAAGGTTTGGCAGTCTGGAACTCCCATGGAGAAGCTGTCACGATGATGACTTACCTTGGCGTTCACGCGCAAAAGAATATTATACCATACACGCCATCGCTATCTTCTGAACACAAGAGGCGCATTTTCGGACGGATCTATAATCTTGATAAAGCTATTGTGGCGTTCACAGGAAGACCTCCACTGCTGGATTCTCGCTTCTGCACCACACAGATGCCGCTGGACCTCAGTGATGAGGATCTTCTAGCCGGTGGTACTGCACTTCAGCGTGCGGTGGCCGAGTTAGATGCAGGTGGCTGGAATACACACGGGGGTGTTTACCCATCGGGCTTCTGTCGTGCTGCCTACCAAGTATCTGTGATACTCAACGATATTCTGAGTATCGCTCTGGGTTCTGAGTCAAACACTACTTTGGAGACACTGAGGTACGAAGTCAACCTCTCACTAGAAACAGTTTACTGATCCTCACAGGAATCTTAAACAGCGCGAGCTAAACGTCATCGCCCAGTTTCCGAAGCACATGATTTACGACCCCGACAACCCGGGTGATCTACCCCTTCCGCAACCAGAGTCTTCATCGCACGGGAAAGATCTTTCTGATCCGCAAGTCGAAGCAAACGTTATACCAATGAGGATCTTTGCCCGTTTGACGCATCTGCAGAACATGTTTCTGCTAGAGAGGTTACTGCTGCAGTATGGCGCCTTGGATGAGGGCGATGTGCTTCTTGTTTCATTTGAGATGATTTCTCTCACGCTGCTTTTCTGGACACATAAGGATAAGTTTCGGGATATTCGCCGTGATTTCGAATGGATGGTAAGTCAGTTGTGCTTATCTTATTAAACAAGACTGACTTCTGCAGTTGATGGCTTTTGCAGTTCCGGGTGGTGGTATCCTCTGTCAGGAGCTTCTTCGACCGACCTTCCAAGGACGACATCCAAAAGACAGCCGCTTGAGCCGATCGAGTATCGTCCAAAAGCTGAGCTTGCTGGTTGGCTTTTTGGACTGGGTTCATCCCTCGGCCCCGAATGGTGATCTTTGTGCAAGTTGCAAGACTGTCATACAGCGTGTATTAGACTATCATCTTAATGATCCGGTAAACGAACTTGGATCATTGGAGCATTTCAGTTCTGGTTTGGCAGGGCGTTTGAATTTCAAGTTTGAGTTGTTGAATACGTTTGACTGGCTGGGAACGCAATAGAGACAGAAGATATGCTGAGCTCTGAATGTATACGATTGCTTTTATCACTTACTTTTTGGTACTACCGCAATCTCTCTATAGATTCTAATACATATGAAATGAAGACTCTCAATAGATATATATTACTCAGGATCTGGAAGCGACTCAACAATCTCGATCGCTTTGTGATCCACAATCGCAGCACCATATCGCTCGCACATAACAAACACACGCTCCTTAGGCTGCAAAGCATATGGAGTCAAAATCCAACCCATTCCCGACATCATCGACTTTGAATACTCTTTCATGACATCCTCGTCCTTCGTCGACAGCGACGGGCCACCAAACCGAGCTACGGCCTTGAGATAATAGTCGACGATGTCCATCTCATGCATCCTTCGGTCCTCCACTGACAAGGCGCCAACAATCAAGTAAGCCAAATCGTGGAACGGTGATCCAATGTGGAAGGTTTGCCAGTCGAGGAAGCGTGGATTACCGGATTTGTCAAGATATGTGTTTCCGGTATGCGGATCTCCGTGAATTAGGGACATGTATTTTTGGTTCTTTGTAGCAAAGTGCTTTTTCAAGGCAGCCACGGTACGCTCGCGGGAGTTTTTGATGATTTCAGGACATGGTGGTCGATCAACACCGAGGATCTGAGCATCCCACATCTCGGTAAGAGCCATCATCATACCCTCATACGAAGGCGTGATCCAAGGGTATTTGGCGGACGAATAACCCCAGGTACTAGCGTGCAAGGCAGCGAGCTGTTCGACGCCAGCTTTGACCCTCTCAACAGGCCAGATATCTTGAGGGTTTCCAAAGGTGAATCCAGCATGGTTCAGATCCTCCATGACAAGGATACCCTGTTCTTCTTCGACTCCTGCCCACCATACTTTCGGCAGCGAAATGTGACTTAGAGTCGGTGCTACTAGACTGAAGAAACGAGCTTCATTCGTATAGGCAGCTATCAAAAGGTCTTTGTATCCTTCTGCTGCCAGCATGGCCGGGTTGAAACCTCCCTTGAGACAAACATGTTTTGGTCGATTCGCCTCATCGTTGTCATCGTTGTACTCTATGGTGAAGAAGAGCTTGCTGGCTGTAGCGTTGAGTACGCTCTGAGTGAGCTGTATAGATGTGATGTTCTGGCCAAGCACCTTTCTGAGCCAAGAAGCTGTGACTTGGTCTGGGGTGGTGGGAAGTGGATGGATGTCAGATGCTGTCATTTTGAAAGAATGAACAGGAATCAAGGTAAACGTTTAGAATAACAGCTGCTAGTACTTCATCGTAGTTATTGTTATATACCTGCCTAGTCTCGCTTGAGATATTCATAGGCCCCAGTATGCTATCCCTGTAGGGTATTGCCGTGAAATGAGTATTGTGGGCGCTGTATCAGGTGAGCAAAGGCTTCCCAGGGCTAACCTCTATCTCTAGAAGCCCCTATCATGCTCTGAATATGTTGGTTAAAGAGTTGTTGGTTCTTAAATCCCTCAAGGAAATTAGCATCGTATGTTGAAAACATCCACTTGCCTTCGTCGGCAGTATCCCCATAATCAATGGAAACTTGCCCGATAGATTGTGACAAGGTTACAGTAGCGAGGGCTATATCATGCAGCTGTTGGTAGTATGCATTGCCTTTGTTGGCTCGCCCTTGTAATTCTCGACTAATCCCCGCAAGGACTAGGATGGCCCTTGTATACGAGGGACAAAGGTGTAGGCACAACATTCTTCACTACCAACAACATGTTGCCTTTTCAGGATGATAGAGAATGAAAGACAAGGAAGCAAAATTTCTTGACGGTTGGGTATCGTACAGGAGCGAACTGCACGTCTTTCTTGCATAAATCTTGACACCGGCAGGAAATGATCGAACTTATCGAGTAGATTCCGTCTGCGCCGCAAATGGGATGATACTTTACCCTCCAACTTCCCTTCCTTCTCGTAATCGATGCCTCTTTCGTTCATTTTGTTTTGGTAGCTGAACATGGCTGTGAGGGACACCTATCATCCCCTGGTGATCACCTGTTTGGTGGTTGACGGCGTCGCTATTAGCTTGAGGCTCTGGGTCCGAAGTGTCAAGAAGGCTATAGGTTATGATGATATTGTTATGTTTCTTTCTCTGGTAAAGCCTCCATTTTCAATATTGACTCCGCCGCAACAACTACTGACTAGGTTAGGTTGGCTTTATCGTTTTCTGCGCGATGGAGCTTCAGGCGATACAATACGGCATTGGTGCCACGGTGATGGAAGCCGGTTTCGATCCGATCAAGGCGGCGATGGTATGTTTTACTCTTCTTAACCATATCACTGGCTTGCTGACATACTCCAAGTTCTTCACAACCGCCCAGATAGCCTACATTCTTACAACTGGTATTTCGAAACTTGGTATTGGACTCGTCCTCTTCCGCCTCGCTAGTGGTGCAGGCATGAGGGTAATCCGCATCATTCTCATCGTCTCCATGGTGATAGTTACCTTGTGGTGCTTGGTCACAGCCCTGATATTCGGCCTTCAATGTCGTCCGCTGTCCGTGGCTTGGGGCGTGGGGGAGGGCTCGTGGCCTTTCCACGTCTGTCCTTGGAACAACTGGTCTGGCTCTATCTGGCATGGATGTTACGATTAGCTGGTTCTATGCGGTATGAAGGCCCTTGTTTCGTTACATACTGTCGCTGACTATGGTTCATAGCTTCTTCCGATCTATATGCTATACAAAACTCAGCTGCGTCTGAGGCTAAAGGTCATGATCATGGTTTTACTCGGCTTGGGTGCTGTGAGTTCTATCGCGATCATCATCCGCTTCAAGTACCTCATCGATCTCAGTAAACTGACAGCGGCCTCTGGCGGTCTCGCCACTCAAGAAGCCGTCGAGACCACACTGGAAGGAACTGTCTACTCTATTCTTGAGATTGGCCTCAGTATCCTGGCGGCTTCACTGACAGCGCTCCGTCCACTATTGAAGAAGATTCCCGGTTTCGCAGACAGTCCGTCCCAGCCAGTTGACTTCGGCTCTCTTATCACGTTTGGACATGGAGTTGATAACAAGGGCCCGACTTATCAACTTCAGGATAGAGACTTGTCTGTCGCCGACAGCCAGGAGAATATTGTATCTGCGCGGCCAATGACGTCCACTTCATCGGTTCTTCCAGTTCAGAAATAAAGATATAGAAGGCGGAAGACCGCAAGACTTGGTACAATTCGTGAGGCCCATCATCTGAAGGAACAAATAAGTGGTCAAGAAAAGTGAGTAGAGAGATTAGGGAAGAAATAAGTCGCCAGCATAGCGTTATCTGACTGTCCAACCAGCACAAAGTACCACTGGTAGAGGTTTGAGATGTCAAGTCATGACACTGTGCATTTAAAGCCAGTCGAATACCTATCGAATATCTACAGTAGGTCCGCTAATGCAACCGGGAAACCGGCTGCAACAGCCGCTACAGGGTTCAATTTATCACCAGGATGGTTCAACCAACACAGCGTTGCATCAACTCAACTCAACTTGCAATTTGATCCACGGGCTAGTTAACTACCTGACAAGTAACTCAACTAGGATTATCCATTACTTTGATCCACCAGTTCAATCACGTTCAAACTTGAATCATTCCTCCATACTCTCATCCGCTTGTTTTTCCTCCTTGTTGTTAGTTGTTCCCTCTTCCTTCTTGTTCTCATCTTGCTCTACCTCCTTGTTGTCATCTTCTTCAGTCTCCTCCTTCACTTTCTCCTCACCAATCGATACCGTCTCTACCACACTCTCCTCTCCTTCATCAAGCGGACCATCATGGGTGGCATTGCCATGAATCAGCAGCTCTTGCTCAAATAGCGAACGAATAACCACATTCGGAGCTAGCTCCTTGGTGAGTTTCTCGTTGAGCTCCTCGCCGTGCTGCTGTCGACGAGCTCGCTCGTCATCGCTCAGCGGTACCAGTGCCTTGCTACCACCGCGCGCCTTGCCCTTGAAACCAGGCGCGAGATACTTGTTATGCCTGTTGGACGATCGAGTCAAGTTCTCCAAGATGGCCTGGTTGAGGTCAAGGATGTTGTCGATGGCGAACGACTCAGGATCCTCAAGTAGCTGTACGGCTATACCAAAGGCAACTGAGAGAAGGGGTCCGACACCAGGAATGAAGCCAAGGCCGAGGTCAATGAGCGAGATAAGGAGGTTTCTAAGGAAGTTGGATGGCTCATAAGGTCGCCATCCTACTTCGACTCCAAAGGTCGCGCTGAGGATCTGGGCCACATCCATCTCGCGGAAGAAGTCTGGGTGGTGGATAATAGAGGAGGTAGTTCTCCAGGCTATCGACGACGAAGCAGATACGACCAGGTCCTGGCTTTGGTTCTTGGATGAGAACAGGCGGTGGTCTGGGTTGCGCAGCTTGTGAGGGATGGTCAGATAGGCGATGATGTCGGGAATATGAAAGCCCCAGGTATGGTGCTCCTGTCGACCAAGTCCACTGTGCGGCGTCACTCGAATGACGGTGGAGGAGAAGCCGTGTATGTCACTGATGGCGACCTCAGTCCTGTGTCTGAAGTCGATAACAACGTAGGTGCAAAGGTTTGGAAACGCCTGGTCCGTCTCATGCGCGACAGGAAAGTAAACGGCTCTGATAGGGATCGTAGCGTCGATCCAGAGCCACTCAGCGTCTCGGTCATGAATCTGGATGGGACGAAGGATGTACTTGCGTGGGCCTCCTCCGTTGAGATCACGGCATTCGTTCCAGTTGAGACTGTTGGGATGACTGTGAATAGCGGTCATGTTGGAAGGGAGCTTCTGACAAAGTAGCACTCGCCCTCGGGGTAGTAAGATGCCATGATGATGGATTGGGTGAGGGTATGTGAAGGATTATGCTTTAGATGTTAAAGTGATCTTGTGCTGGGTATTGGAGTGAACTGATGACGATGGTGATGTGATATCTACCACCGAGGGGAACAGCCTTGATATACTTGATGGATCCACTTCCTAGTTGCAACTGCCGGGGTTTCTGCTTGCGATTACTGTAGATCAACCCTTTTATCGATCAGTAATCTAGGTGGTTCAACCCCGCGCCAAGAGCGGAATACTGACACCGTTGTTGCACAGCTCCTTGACCGTTTCATGCCGTGCCTTACTATGACGCCTCCATCTGAAGGTTTTGACATTTGCTGCGAGAGTTCCAGTCGAAATCTCCAATGAGCGATGCTCAGCTATTCATGATGAGTCGGCCCGAAGTAGGGTTGAACATCTTTGAGTTGTGAAACATAGCTACTACGACATTCAACGATAATGCATCTACTCGTGTTGAAATGTAATCATGCGTCTTTGTTCTCTCTGTCTTGCATATGAGCTAGCAAAGCACCAGGATGCAGTGCCTCCTGGCGAGACTGCCCAATGCCCAGCAATCATGATAATAACGGCCAGAAACGGACCAGGATCGAAAAGCAAAAGCACATAGAAGGAGCTACAGGAAAAGTCGAGTGTGGCAAAGAGTAGCTAAATCTTCGAAAACACCCCTCTTGTAAGTGACTGTTCCAATTGGAATGGTAGTATCTTCTCGATAGAGGATATATACTGGGTACCCCACATCTCCTCTATCAGGAATGATCTGTCCCTGGACATGTGCGACATATCAACGAGTACATCCACTAGTAAATAGACACACAAACATAGTTGTAACCAGAGGATGGTCCTGTCGGAAACCTGCCCGCTCGGCGTCTTTGTTCTGACTTGTCCCAAACAGATGTGCTGCATAAAACTCGCATCGTTGTAATGCAAGAGTCTTGAAGCGTTAACTGACTTGTCTGCATGCAGCAGCTTGCATAGCTCCCTCGGAACGCTACATGGTCATACATCATAGACATCCCGTTGAAACTTTGGATCTTCTTCCCACAGGACTTTCATACGTCCAGCTGGAGATATAATGGCGTTTTTGTAGTGACCAGATTCAAGTCATGTATCCTTCTTTGGACGCCTGGAGAGGTCTTGTTAGACCCAATTCTATACCGACTCTGATTCGTCATAGAAGCACGATGGAGAAGTCCATATCTAGCTTCTCGTATTGGCGTTTTCTCGTCTCTTGTCCCCTCATCTGTGGTACTTCCTTTTTATCCTATGCAAGAGGTTTGAGGCCTCCAACCCATACTGGCTGCATGCAGTGTTGGACTTCTGGGTGGAATTGAAAGAAGAGGAAAAAATGTGTTCTTTTGAAAAGCTTAACTTTCTGATTCCTGACGCTTCTTTCTTTACATAGAAAGAAGAGGAAAGATAGGGAGGGGGGCCGTGTGTTGTTGGCAAAGGAAGGTCGGGAGGTTGAGGAATGGCTAGGTCAAGCTGAATAAAATCTCACAATATGCCTTCGACATCGGAACAGGCACAGGGATTTGGGCGATAGATTTCGCCGATGACTTCCCAGAGGCCGAAGTCGTTGGCATAGACATCTCTCTGATACAGCCAACGTTTCTTCCGCCCAATCTTCAATTCCAGATCGATGACTTTACGAAAGATTGGACATTCCGTCCTGAATCTAGAGACTTTATTCATATGCGGTGTATAGGTGGATGTGTATCCTTTTATTCCCATTCCTTCCAATGTCCAGACCGAGCGTCTCAAGGAGGCCGGGTTCGTTGATGTTCAGTCTCGGACAATAAAAGTGCCTGTGGGAAGTTGGCCAAAGGAGGAGAGGTTAAAGCAGATTGGGCTTTTTGTCAAGTACAGCCTCTCAAGTGATCTACAGGGTAGAATTGGTTACATGGCTTATGCTTGTGGGTGGGAGACGGAAGAGATCATGGAGTACTGCTCAAAACTTGGCAAAGAGATTGAGTCAAGTACAGCACAGCTATACTACTACCATCAGGTTGTATGGGGTCGAAAACCTATGCGTGTATAATATCACTCAGTCTTTCTCTGCCCGAGCTATATGAACTCGATTAGTTTCGACTGTGAGTCTTGCAATACCGACTAGTTTTTTTTTTCACGCCAAGCTTTGGAACATATCACTTATGAGTATCGTATACTATGTAAATTCCAAAAGCTTGATATAGCTATACCCAGTAACTGATTTGCTACAGGGAACTTCTCGGCTAGATGATTGGTGGAAAGAGTATATATGGTACTAGACATGTCTGCACCTGAATCCTTCAGGATTGTACCCACTGACTTCGCCTCCAAGGGCCGAGTTCCGGGAACAGCTTTGTATGTGAAAATGGGGAATAGATAGAGGAACTTTGATGTTCCAATCGGCAGCCAGCCATGAGATCCACACCATGAGTGGGTTCTGCATGAATGGCTTCATCCAATTTCTTCTGTAAATGGCCAGAGGCATTGTTTTCTTATCTCTTTCAAGTTGTTTGCTTGCTTCACTACTGTTTTCACTGCAGCCATACAATTGTGAGGGGATCGTGACTTTATACCTGTAGATATCCAGAGCTTCCTATTCACAGTCCAAGCTAACCATCGCTTCACCGCAAACAGTAGGATAGGTTACCTCTGTTTGCACATGTCCTCTGGCTCTTTAGCTCCGCCATAGTCTGAATCCTACCCGAAGCTAAACAGAAGTTCTTTTTCGGCAGATCTCCACGCCATAGAAGGTAGCTCGACGGGAGTGGCTGAGCCAAGTAAAATTATCCCTTTGACTAGTCTCGGTGACATGGACCAATCAAGTCTAGAGAATGAGCGTTCAAGACAGGGATTCTGGAGTCATGACCAATAAGAGATAGCTGAGACCGATTTCAAGCACGTACCATCTGCTGCGTTGGTGAAGATAGGATAGTTGGACAAAGAAGAGGATGATTTATATGTCCAAGGTTGTTTTCAATAGTCTTTGTAGTAGTTTGTATAGGTTATCGTTTCGATGTTTCTACAATACTTAGGTGCAAACACCAAAAATAATATCACGACTTAGGTAATAATACTTCAAAGTGGCTTCTACAATAATCCCCCCAACATTCTCAATTCCAGCCCGTGAACATATCCACAACACAAACCCACAATACCTACATCCATGTACTGTACCGTAACCGACTCTCCGTGGCCCCCAAAAAAAACACAATCTAGATGCGCTGTCGACAAGCGTACCCTTACTCTTTTCAAGGGCAACCCTGCGTGCATCATCGCATCCCACTGGCTGGTTCCTTTCTTGGCATGAGCCAGCCCTACGGATACAGCAAAGCCCAATATCATCTTCACCCATGGCCCTTGGTGTTTTTGCCTCGGGGCGATAGACGATGGAGACATGCACGTGTAGACGGACGGACGCGGAGAGCTCGGGATTATGTGTGAAGGTGCAGCAGAAGGAAAAGAGATAAAAGGCAGCGCTTCCGACTACATCTTGGAGGGATATCATCAACATTCAAACTCATAGCCTCATTACCAACTACTACTTCCTTTACAACTCCTTTCTAATACCGCCAAAATGGTCAACTTCATCACCTCCATCACTCTCCTCCTCACCGCCGCCTCATCGGTCGTCGCTGTTCCTCACGACCTCGAGGCTCGCTCCGACACTGACTGCATGGACTACCTCGGTGCCGACGCTCTCGCCAACGTATGTCCCATCCCTATCTTTCAAATGTCTGAGTATATGGATGTCACTAACACTGCTACAGGTCAACGATGCTGTTTACTGCATCAACTACCTCGCCGGCCTGAACCAAGACTGTGTCGCCACCATCTCTGGCACTTCTTTCTGCAAGCGCGGAAACACCCAAATCACTGGCCTGGCCAAGTACGACCTTAACCACCTGACTACAAAGTCTTCTTGCAAGGACGTTGCTCGCGGCGCTGGATTGATCATGGAGTAAGTTTTTTTGTCTCTGTCACTGTCACTGTACGTATGATTACTAACAGATTATAGTCGTTGCACTCGTGGTGATGGTACTGTTCGTGGCCAGAACCCTGCTTGGGGTAACGGTAACCTCATGGTTGATATCCGCCGTGTCTAATGCGTTTCCGACTATTGATGGGCTTTATGGCGCAACCAAGGATTAAATGTTCGGAGTTAATCTTCTAGTATATATTATTAAAAAGCATATATGACTATTTCTTCACGATATATTTCTTGACCGGTCTTGTGCCACTGGTGAAATCGAGGCGGCCTAACTGTGGAATGATTGGCTAAATGAACCAGCCTTTGATTTATAGTCGAACTTTATTGACCTCTGGTCATGGTCTTGACTTGTTCTTTCTCATATTATATTAGAAATCTGAATAATTCCTTTCAATTCATTTATTATCTAGGTCATTCAAGTAGCTATGATCAGAAAATGTTATTACTACGTAGAAGGATGTCTACTTGCTACTTCCAGGCTACACCATAACATCTAACAATCAAAATCAACAACCCCAAACTCCAAACTAATAATACACCAAAATTAATAAACATCTACATATTTGCTTACCCCTACCAAATCCATCTACTAGCTCAGTGGTAATCTAACGTTTCACCTTTAAATGCTGACATCAATCCTTCAAGCCCCACAATCTCCGTGTCCGTGTCCGTGTCCGATTCCCCCCTCCCACTATTTCTACCGTCTTACTCCGTATATCTTCCTCTCCATCTTCCGGTCATACACTCCTTACGCCAAGACGGTCGAAAATGTCTACACCGGCGGTGTACTCGTCTCTCGAAAAAGAAGACCGCATAGATGAAAAGAACCCAAATCAACAACATATTTCTTCTTCTCCAGATGGAAGCCAAAGAAATAACAACAAAGGCCTTTATAAACTTGATAGCTGGCTGAGAGCCTACGTTATCATCCTCTGTCTCTACTTCGCTGGCGCGGTATTCTGTCTAGCATGGTCATACACAGGCGCCGTGCTCGACACCGACGCTTCAAAACGTCGCGTCTTTCGCACAAGTTCTTCTCTCCCCGTCGACCAGCTGTACTCCGGTATAGCTCTCTCCGCACTCCTAGCACCAGCCGGCGTCCTTGTACAATTCGTTGTTTGGGACTTTCGAAGACTTCATCTCTTTGCGCTTACCACACAACAGCCCGTTGCAGTAAAAGACCTAGATGATATCGCTGAGAGTCTAACGCTGTGGACGTTGGGAACCGTGGTCAAGTATTCTTGGTGGTATGGCGTTATGCACGCCGCTCTCATTATTACACGAACGTTGCTTGTACCCGTGGGAACACTTTCGCTTACTGTTGGACCGTATACGCACTACAGAGAGGGCTTGGGGGTTGTTGGACTTCCGATCTCGGCGGTTGAAGCGGCTGGTTCTAATATCACTTCTCTCTCAGCCGCCATGGGCGCGAGTCCTGACCTCAAATTCCATCCTTCATTATCAAAAAACGACTCCTTTCTCTCACAAACGGTCTTTACTTTCGTAGGAAGTCTAGTTTCACAAAATGCTCTCGCAAACGTCGACTCGGGCATTCTAGGTCCTGTTCCAACACACAATCTAACTTTCGCTACAAACACAACCTACGACGGAGTAGTCTTCTTCAACTGGACGGCCAACTGCGAAGCAGCGACGGAAGTAAATTACACATCCTACAAAGAAGATGGCAACACGGTTTACAACTTTACTCTTCCCGACGAAAGCGTGGAGAGCATCGAGCTTCTATCACGAGGATCGCAGAGGATACGGTTCTGGAGTAACGCGACAAAGCACGGCATAGACAAGATTCCCACTTCTGGCACTACGTATTTCCTGTCTGCTACAAAATCTATACCGAATATCAACGAAACAGCGCTTCGCAATCGAGGTGACGATGAGAGTTTGGTGCAAACCGACAGTGGCGACTGGATTTCTCGAACGAAATGCACACCTTCGCTCGAATGGCTTGTCGGCTCCTGTACCTTCAACGGAACCGTCATGACATCTTGTTTCGAAAAAGCTGGCTCAAACAAAACAGCCCTTGATACAAATGCTCTAGACGCTTTGACTGTCTACATGTCTGCTATACCATGGTACATCATCCGCAAGCAAATCGGTATCGTCGACGACACTCTCGACACACTTTACACGATTCCCACGTCAAAAGATTTCGGACACTTTTTTGGAAACATGGCGCATGCTATTGTCTCCATCGCCACAGCGGGCTACTTTGGCACATCTGAAGTTGAGACGCTCTCCAAGGTTATTGAAACAGTCTACATAGTTCGATGTAGCGTTTTGATAGCCGTGACAGTGATGCTCTTCTTGACCGTTACAGTATCAATCATCGATATCATTCGTAATCGCGTAAAGCGTCTCCCGCAACTGCATGCTAGTTTCTTGGCCATCGCTCATGCTGTACGTGGATCGTGGTGGGATCATGAACTTATTGGTTATAGGCCGTGGGATGCGACCAAGTCGCGAAGTGCAGGCGAGTGTACGGTCATGTTTGGTTTGGATACGGAGGATCCTAGATATATCAGGCTTGCACCAACCGTGGCACCGATCCACTGATTGTCAGCTATAGTCTTCCTTCCCCTAGATTCATATCTTTACTAAGTTAGTAGAATAAGCTATAGGCACATCCTGAATCTCCCCCAAACCTTGTGTATATCCCTTGCGCTCTCCTGTAGGTAGATCCTAGATGTACCCCTTAGACCCAGTGCCTCATCCTCCAAATCAGGCCGCCGGAGTAACATCTCCCCTAATTACACTATATCTCCTTAAATATTATTATAATAAACCTCTAATATATTT